>JAYJMB010003177.1:0-14386 GCA_036873735.1 Pouteria campechiana
CGTTGGTCTCGCTGCGTCGGATCGACCTCCCTGGTCGCCGGCCGGCTTCGTCGTACATGGGGAAAACCCATCAGTTTTTTCCGTCAACGGTCGCTGCGACGTCATCGTCCTGCCGCCGGATGGCCGATCCGTCCCGGTCACAAAATCTGCGGCGTCGCGCTGATGCCGATTCCGCTCTCCCTTCGGTCGCCGGAGGCCGGGAGCAAATCGGCGAGTCTTCTCCTTCGTCGCTGACGACTCGACTCGTGTTGTCGTCGGAACGGTCTCGGCATCGGCGCTTCCTCCTGCTCGTCGTTGATCGTGGCGGTGGGGTTTTGCTGCCACTCGTCGTTCGCTCGTCGTCAGCGCCGGACGCCATGCCACCACGAGTACGCAGTCGTCCGCTCATCGCTCGCCGTTGATCGTGGCGGTGGGGTTTTGCTGCCACTCGCCGTTCGCTCGCCGTGATCCACTCGATTTGCCGGCGTCGTCAGCAGGACGTTCCACGTCGCCGCCGACGATGCTGCCTGCTCCGCCGGTGGTTCCGTCCGCCCTGCTCGTCGGCGGGTGGGCTATGCCGTTCCGTGCGTTGCATCATGATTACGCAGCCAGGCAGTGGGTTTTGCACGCTGCCTAGCTGAAAAAAAAATTTTCTTCTCCAATCAACTTGTAAAACCAAAAGAGTGTTAGGGACACTTGCTTATGCCCGCTGGAGCTGGAATACAGAAGAAGTGTTAGGGATACTTATGTATTCCATTGTACGGGGCATAGTGGAACCCAAGGCATAATGAGTGTGTACTCTTGGAAGAGTGGATGTAGGGACAGGGTCCTAAACTACTATAAAAATATTCTTGTCAGCATGAGTGTGTTTGTTCATTTACTTTATTCTTAATGCATTTTATTATTTCTATTATTTATCTCACACTACATCACACACAAGCATGAAAAGGGGGAAATGATTCAATATGGGTTAAGCAATGAATTTTTATTTATCTAATTCACCCCTCCCCTCTTAGGTTAAACCATTATATGGGATTATACAGATGGAAGAATTAAATTATTCTCCAAAATTCAAAATTTTCAACCATTATAAGCTTACTAAAAGTTAGTAGGTATCTTAGTAACCTAAGGTACCTCAGTAGGTTCAGTTTGGTAATCTAAGCTACCTACTAAAATTGCCTAAGAGAACATGCACTCATTGGAAGCTAGATAGGTTGACCTTAATAACATAACATACCAATTGAGATAGCTTGGTAGATTCACCTCAGTAACCTTAGCAACCTACTTAGGTCAATTTGAAAACTTGAAGTCTATGAAAGCTTGGTATGTTTATCTTAGTAACTTGAGGTACCTATTAAGGTGGCTTGATAAGTCTAACTTAGAAACCTTAACTAGCTACTAAGGTTAATTGGAAAAAGTTATAGACCCTAGAAGCTCGTTAGGTTAACCTCAATAGCTTGAGGTACCTTAGTAGGTTAGTTCAATAACCTAAGTTACCTACTGAGGTCATAACAATCTTTTTCTTCTTAGGTAGATTCGTTTCCCTCCTCTTGAGCTTCAACTCTAATTGCTTTTACCTTAAGCTCTTCTAAACTAAATTTATTAAATCATCTAACCATGAATTTTAAGTGTGTTTATATGAATTCTTCTTAACCACATCCATCTTAACCAAACAATATTAATATACAATTTATGATTTTCATTAACTTTGATCATCGTTGAAGCATCGGACTTTACCATTGCTTTGCTTGCAAGGTGAAGTCTACAATTATGTTTAAAGAATATGTGTAGGTGACAAATAGTTATTTATATAGTTTTTTTAAAAATTTAAACTCCTTTTTTTATATAGAAGAGATCACTTAATTTTGAGATTTTTCTCAAATCATCTTGTTTAACTTGGATTTGTTAAAATCAATTATTGATAATGATTTATTTTTACTAGATCTACTATAAAATATATTTTTTGCATGGATATTTTCTCATTATTTAGGGTTTTAAAAATTTTAGGCATGATTTAAGAAAAATTCTCAAATATAATTATTTTCCCCAAATTGATTATAGAAAGTGTACTAAATGAAAATTATAAATAATTTTTCATATATATATCCACCTTAAATAAATGATGGAGATTATTTTTTAATTATGAATTATTTTCAAAAATTTACTTTTTAATAGAAAATAATCCATTTATATGAAAATATGAAAAATTTGGAAGCTTGTTAATAAAAAAATGAAGAAATGAGAGTTGGCGTTTGATTAATTTTTGAGGATATACTTAATATTTAATTAAGAAATAAATAATTAATTAATCTGACAATAACCAAAGAGTTAAAGTGCTTATTACATTTAGATTTTTTTCTTAACACCTATACACATTTCACATGCATGTTCATATTGCACTCAATTTTAGCTTTTAATATAATTTCAAATTAATCTAAATATATGTTTATATTTGTTTTAATTTATTATGAATTTCTTATCATGATTTTCTATTTTTTCTATTTTACCTATAATTATTTTTTATAGAAATAATATTACCTTTGATAAATATCATATTATCTTTTTTTGAGTGACCGATAAATAGGATATTATTAATAAAGTGAGCACTAATCAATGCTACTTATTTTTTTTCAATGCTCGATTAGATGATGCCTTCATCAAATATTGAGACGTCATCACTTTCATCATCTAATCAGCAAGCAATATTGTTAGAACTGAATGTTAGTTAAATTGTTTTTATGTCTAGTTTAGGTTTAGCCACTTCAACTGTTAGCTCAAATCATTTTGAATTGTGATGTCAACATAACATAATTATGATGCATGAATTATTTTAGATTGATTTAAATTTTAACAACAAAATTATTTATAGCACAAAATTCTGAACTAAGCTTCACAAAATTTTTAGCTAAATAAAAAGAATGAAATAATTAATTAAAATAAGCACAAAAGCACAAATAGATCTTTATAGTGGTTTGGCCAAAGTTGGGTTACTACTCCACTCTCTAAGACACTTATTGTCTTAAGTTCCACTAAACTCAATCTTCTACATAGCTTATTGGTTTTCCAAGCTCACCAACTAACTTTTACAACATAAACAATGCAAGCCTACCAACTTACAAAAACAAATTCACTCTTTCTGCAAGTATCCAACTTGTAGAAACTACACCCTTTACAAATGTAAAAATTAGAAAGAGTTTTTTACATAAGATATGCCTCTTGAAAAGGCTAAGATGTAAATAATGAAAGAATAAACAAATAAAGATATTATTTATTGAAATCTTTGTGCTTCAAAACTCCTTTGATATAGAAATTGATGTCACTTGAATACTTAATTCAAGTTTCAAAGTAGTAGAGTGAGCACTTGTAGAAGAAAATTTTTGAATCTATTGTAAATGCACAAATTGAGTACTTTGAAGTTCTCAAATTTGTTCTTCCTTCAAATGGAACCTCCATTTATAAGTCTTGGAAGGATTCATAGCCATTGCAAATCGATTCATTGAGATTTGGACCATTGTATCTTGCTTGCAAAACACACATGAAAAGTCAGCAACAATAACAATAGACCTCTGTTGGGTAGGTAGAGACCTCTATCAAAGAGCTCTGTTGTCAATGACATTTATTAGTCATAATAACAGACCTTTATAGCTTAGGTCTCTCCTCTATCAATGCCTCTGTCAATGCGGGGAGAAAACTCATCTAGTGTCCTCAACAAACCTCTTTTAGTGCCAAGGTGTCCTCTGCAGTCTCCTTTATTAGTTATAACTTTCTTAACTACCACTAAAGGCCAGTTTTACAGAACCTTATGGTTCTAAGCTCTCCTCTATAAACACCTCTATTGAGAAAATTTTTCTTGAATGTTTTTCTTAGTTCTTTCGTAGACCTCTATCAGCAAAAATCTCTCCCTTCTACTAACCTCTATCATGGAAAACTTGATTTTTACCCTATTTTTACATGTTTTCTTCCATCTTTACATATTTTATGGTACGTTTGAACCATTTTAAATTTTTTCTTTGATCTTAAGTCCAATATCACTCTTGCTTTGGTTTCTTTGTGTTGTACTTTAACTTTTCTATTTTATTTCTACAACACTTAGAAATAAAGTTGTTAGTACCTCCTTTTTTTACTCATATGTTTGCTCATCATCAAAACTAAGTTATTATGATACATTCATCATCAAAATCAAGCCATTTATGGGGTTTAGACTCAACATTATCTCCATTTTTTATGATGATAAAACATTTGAGTTTTTTTCTCTCTTTTAAGAAGAAGTGAATATTAAGCCATTGTTTTAAAGAGGTTTGCTTGTGGGTTTGCATTATAGATGAGTTTTAAAGTTGGTTAGATCTTTTTAAAACTTACCCTAAATATGTGCATTTATCAAAGTTTGGTGTAAGGGTCTTGATCCTTGTTCTTTTAGAGTTTTATTTCTCCCCATTTATTAAGTAATAAAGGCATACCTTTTCTCTCCCTTTTTAATCATAATCAAAGAGGGATTAGAATAAGAATCTGCCAAGATTTGTAGTTACATGGAATGCTTATGCAAATGCAATGAAGTACACACAAATAGGTTGTGGAAATAAAAGTAGTGTATTTCATTGATAAACATTTTTTACATGACATTTTGTAAAGAAATACAAAGAAGGTCAGGAAAATAAAAAATCCAGCAAAGTTAAGGCTTGGACTAGGTTTTCTTAGTGTAGGTTAGGGGTATAGGTCTAAGGTGTTGGAGAATCTTTTGAGGGTAAAAGTGGTGGGGTTAGGTTGAGGTTGGGTTGGTTATTGGGCGATGGAGCCTCTAGGTTAGGAGACTAGGAGTTTGTAAAGGGGAGATTGGGTGGGAAGTGAGACTTGGCCAGTAGGTTGGGTGGGAGGTGGGACTTCGCTGATTGGATGGAGCTTGAGGGTTCTTGGTTTCCTAGGTGGTTGTAGGAGGTCTTGGCTAGGAAGTTTGGGTGGTTTTGATGAAGCTTTGGCAAGTAGTTTGGAGGGTCTTTTTGAGACAACTACCTTTTTATCTGTCCCCTTAGGAGTATCTAAGAGGAGTGGGTTCAAGATTGGTGTCTCTTGGGTGGCTCCGGCTTGGATAGGGCAAGGTGTAAGTATTGTAGGTGGTTGGGATGGTGCTCTAATTGGAGAGGGTAATGGCATGGCTTTTAGGGGTTCTGGGATGGTTTTTTTTCAAGCTTAGGGAATGGAAATTGGCTTTGGGAAGGACCATGGCTAGTAGAAAATAAGAGGGCTCTTGCTTGTTTGATAGTGTTAGAGTTAGCCTTCCTTTTGATTTGGAGGTCAGCAAAGTTCATAAAAATGGGTTCAAGTTGAGAGGTGTAAGGGGCTGAGCTTGGTTTGGTTAGTTTGATCAAGTGAGGTAGTGGAGTTGGGTTGGTCTTCAGCTATAGATCAGGAGGATGAGGATGAGGCTGAATGAGAACTTAATATTAGTTGACGAGATTCTAGCTACGGTTTGGGTGAGGTAGGTTTAGGTGAGGTGGTAGTGGTTGGTGAGGCATTTTTGGATTTGGGTGAGGGTTGTTTGGGTGGTGAGATTGGTTTAGGATTAGGATAAGAAGGTTGCTCCAATATAGCATTTTGCCGCATAGGTTAGGCTAAGGAGGATGGGATTGGTTAAGAATTTGGTTGATAGGGTTGTTGCAATGGTAGTTGAAGTTGTGTGGAAGAGGATGGGATGGTGAATGGGTCTAGATGAATGGATGAAGGGATTTTGGTGGATTGAGCTTGGTAATTTATGGATTCAGTGAAAGAAGAGTGATGTGGTAAAAGAATTACCACACCTTTCATCTTTCCATGACCCCCAAGTTGGGATTTGTAAGGTCTAGGTGGCTGGTTGGACTCAATGTGTGTTGTAATGATGTCTAAGTTAAGGTTTACAATTTCCTAGATCAGTCCACTCTATGGTTTAAGTGGGAGAGGCTAGATGTGACTTGGTTTTCCAATTTGTCTAAACTAGAGTTAACCTGGGAAAATTGGTTGGCTAGGAAGATTTTAAGGGAAGTGAGGTTGGGATAGTTGTGTGGACCTATTCTAGGTTGTGAGGTGATGTGATGAGGAGGTTGCAAGTCTTGATCTTGGTGGCTAAGATAAGAAGGCTACTGTAGGTTCCTCTTCTTGTCTACTTTCTTCCACTTTTTCTTCTCTTACATCTCTCATTTCCTCTTCTTATTGTTCCTCCTCTTCAATTTCCTCCACTTCTTTACTTCCTCCTCTTGCTCTAGTTTCTTCTTGCCTTTTTTAAATACCCATCCATCAACTATCAGTTTGAAACTCATTATTTTCATCATTGATTCTCGTATAATATTAGTTTTTTTAACTTGTTCTCCATATTCATCCTTAACATCAATCTTGTAATCTTGAATGAACCTGGTGAACAATATTCCATATGGCAAAGGCAACTTGGGATTAGCCTTGACTACGTATAAATGGTCAGACATGATCTGTGCTAGATCTATCTTCTTCTTCTTCTTCTTCTTCTTCTTCTTCTTCTTCTTTAAGGCCCATAAGATTTTGGCATCTTTCTTAGGGACTTGATCTATGATGCCCATTTTAGGATAAATATTATTGAATATAATGTTGTGAGTTACCTTGAGTTCTAGGTGTAGATGCATAGCATGCAAATATACTTCCTTCTCTCTAATCTTTTCTTTTGCGAGATTTGAGAATATCCTTGCTTTGTTTTGAAGCCATTCGATTTCTTCATGCACACTCGACAATAGATTGTAGAAAATGAGATAGATTTTCACAAAAAATAAGATAGATTTATGGTAAATTAAATCCATTTCAATTTTTAAACACATCTATTAGGCAGGAGTCAAAACAATTTACCCATATTTGTGTAAACAAAGGTCTGTGTTAAGTGTTACAAAGGTCTATGAAACTCTCTACCATGTAGGGTTTCATTTTGTTTGCACTCATCAAAGGTCTAGTAATTCTTACAAAGGTCTAATGAACATCTCTATATCATAATGGAAGTCACATTGCTCTGTAGTGACCTCTTTCCAAGTTCCAGTTCATGAGCAAAGTTTTTCATAAAGGTCTGTGTACACCTTTATCTAAAAATTATTTCCTCTATTTATTTAGGTGATTTTCAAAACAAATTCACAAAAGTCTTTCCTTAAGTTTTGGGGAATCACTGAGATAAAGTAAATTTGATGATTTTTGAATGATTTTACATATGTTTCAAAAATGAAAAGATTATGAAACAGTTCTATTTATAGTACTATGGAACTTAACCATTTCCTAAATATAGAAATTCATTCAAAATACTTGAGAATCATGAAATTATGTGTTGTGTTCATACAATCAAGCACCATATGATATGCAACTCATGTACATGGATCTAAAACTCCTAGTTCCCTTCTAATTTTACAAAATTTCTCTTCAAGGAGAGGCTTAGTTAATATGTCCACTAATTTTTCATCAATGGGAACAAATTCTAAGCATATATGATAATTTTGCATATGATCTCTAATAAAATGGTGCCTAGCTTCAATATGTATAGTCCTTGAATGCAATATAGGATTCTTCATCAAGTTGATGGAGCCAGAATTATTACATATAATGGGAGTGTCACCAAATTTGATTCCATAATCTCTCAATTATTATTTCATTCATAAAATTTGTGCATAATAACTATTTGTACCTACATATTCAGTTTCAATAGTAGTTAATGTTGCAGATTTCTGCTTCCTTGAGAACTATGATATGATCATGCTTTTAAGAAATTGACATGTTTCTGAGGTATTTTTCTTATCTACTTTATAACCAGCAAAGTCTATATTTTAGTATTTTACTAATTCAAAGTTTGATCCTTTTGGATATCACAAAGTTTGGAGTATCTACAGGTATTTTTTGATACAGTTCACAAAAATAAGATGTAATTCTTAGGATTTGATTAGAATTTAGCACATATGCAGATACTAAACATAATATCTGGCCTACTAGCAGTTAAGTAAAGTAATGATCTTATCATGATTTCATTTTGTTTTTGACAGATGGATTTACCTTTACCATCTTTGTTCATCTTTACTAAGGTGCTCATTGGAGTTGGCATTATTTTTCCATCTTCAATCTTAAACTTTTTCAACAATTCCTTTTTATACTTGGTTTGGTGGATGAATATCCCTTCTTTCATTTGCTTTATTTGCAATGCTAGAAAGAAGTTGAGTTCACCCATCAAACTCATTTCAAACTAACCCTCATATGTGGATGGTTCTACTTGATTTCCATATAAAGTCCCTTCTCCATCCACATTTTGCTTTATTTGTGGAGTGACTTAGCTTTAATCTTAAAGCTTGGTTTTCTCTACTGATTGCATTAGTGAATCTATTTCATTATCAAAATCATTTAGCTTTTTTATAGCATTAGTAGACTCATCAAATTTTACATAAATTAATTTTTCTACTATCTTAATTATCTTATTGTAGACTCCAAATGTTTTACTAACAATGGAATACCTAAGAAATATTCTTTCATTTGATATTTTATCAAACTTTCTAAGATTCTCTTTTCCATGATTGAGAATATAGCTTTTACATCCAAACGTATGAAAAATGAGATATATTTGGTTTTCTACCATAATATTATTTAAATAGAGTTTTGTTGAGTAAAAGCTTAGCATAAGTTCTATTTATTATATATCAAGTTATGTTCTTTACCTCAGCCGGAGAATATTGAGGTAAATCATATTCACTCAACATGAGTCTTGCTATTTCTTGCAAGGATCTATTCTTTTTTTTTCCACTAGTCCATTTTATTAAGTTATTTTTGGTGCACAAAATGTGTGAAGAATTTTATTTTCTTCATAAAAGATAGTGAATCTTTGGTTCTCAAATCTCCACATGATCACTTCTAATTGCAATAATATGAAAACTTTGTTCATTTTGTACTTGTTTGGTAAATATTTCAAAAATGAAAAAATGTCATCTTCAGATGCTAGAAATATTATCCATATAAATTGTGAATAGTCATCCATGATTACGTATGCATAATATTTCCCTCCTAGGCTTCTAATTTTTGTTAGTCCAACTAGGTCTATACATAGCAATTTAAGAGGTTTGGTAGTGTAGACTTCCTTTTATAATTTGAATGATTCTTTTACTTGATTTTCTTTTAAGCATGCATCACACAACTCATCTTTGTCAAATTTTAGCTTTGGTAAGTTAACAAATAATTCTTCATGATACATCTTTTCTATCATGTGTTGGTTGGAGTTGTTAGTCCAGAAGATTAGGCAAAAACTAAAAAGGGGAGGGGTGAATTGGGAATTTAAAAAATTGCTAAACCCCTTTAGGATTAGACATCCCTCTAGCAATCAATTTAATCACTTAATCAACTAATGCACAAGTAAATAAGATACAGAGATTTTTATAGTGGTTCGAGTAAACACTCTACTCCACTCTTCCAAGAACACTCTTATCTTAGTGTCTTGGGTTTCACTATTCTTAATAGCAAAAATATAATAGTGCTTCCAGCACTCTTCTCGATTGTAGCTTTTAGGGACATAAATATAATGCTCCTAGCACTAATCTAGATTTCAACTCTAGGGGACATGATCACAAGCTCCTAATACTCTTCTAGATTCCAACTCTAGAGAGCATAAATAAATAGATCTTGTCTGCACTTAGATAGTCACAACTCTTCTTAAGTCTAGTCTAAACCACTAACTCAAGGAATTTACCATGAATAAATATCAAAAGTTGAAGTACAGGTATTTCTCAATAAGCATAGGGGAAGGTTTCTGAAAATTAAATGCAAAAGTAAATGATCTTCCTGAAAGGTAGCTGGGAGCCTTCAAAGAAAATTGAGGAAGGTTTGAATACAAGACTCTCAACTATTAAAAAATGTAGAAGGTTTTAGCTCAGCGCAGTAAATGTTCTCAAGAGGGTAGTGAATATTTTCTTTGATACTTAGTTGTTCTTCTTATTCCAACGAGGCTTCATTTATTACTGCTTTGAATTCTAGCCATTGGTGATAGGTGAGCTCCATTAATGATAGAAGACCATTCTTATTAGCACATTTGAATTCTCTAACTTCTGCTTATCCTCATTTGTTGAAATGCCTGCATCATTGACCTTGAAAAAGATAATTTCTAAATTCTTACAAAGTATCAGTCGAAGAGTTGTTACAATGGATGATTCTTTCATTAATATAGAAAGGGCATCATTAATCTTGGACGAAGACCATTGATTCAGCTTCTCCATTGCTCATCTTCACTTATGATAGACAAAGCATTTGTCCAGCTATTCATCAAACAAAGTCCTTTTTGTCTTCTGGTTTGTCCATCGTAAGTAGTAGATGAATCGTAGAAGTGTGGTTTCATCACATTGTCTGTTGGGTTGTTTGTTGTAAGTAACAGACAAATCATAAAAGCACAGACAAATTATCCTTTCCAACACTTTGTCTTGTGATTGTTTGTTGAACTGTAGACACATAGATAACTTGTTTCTTTAACACTTCATCTGTTGAGTTATTTGTTGTAAGTAACAGACGGACTCATTGGAGCACAGATGAATTTTCTTTAGCATTTTGTATGTTGGATTATCTGTTGTAAGTAATAGGCAAATCATTAAAGTGCAAATGAATTATCCCTTTATCTGTTACAGATGGTAGATGAGTTTAGATGAACAGATAAACATCATTGCTATGCCAGACGAACTTCATTGCATTGCCAGACAACCTTTACTTCTCCACCTTTATATATTTATAATAGATGATCATTGGTTTAACTGTAGATCACTTATGATAGATGAAGTCTCATGTATGTATGTTGCTTTTCATTCTTCAAATATAATCTCCACTTTGACAGATGAATGGGAACTCGGTTGATTCCTTTTCATTTGAGTTTTGTCTATAACAGTACTTCATCTTTTACTTCTACACTAGCCTAAGTCTTTTCAGTTAGATAGATTTGTGCCTTAGAATATCTTTTTTGTGCTCATTCTTTTGTGAAGCCTGCAGTTTGATTTTACATACTACATACTTGGTAATCACCATTAGTATATAATTTTTAATCAAGTTTTGTTTGTCATCGACACCATGTGTTTATACTAACAGGAGTGACCTAGTCTTCTATGCCACAATAAAGGTTCATTATTGTTTACAACAAGACATTTAGCTTGAATTTCACATAGATCAACCAAGTATATATTTTCATGCCTTTTGCGATATACTACAACAAAGTTATTTTCATCTAATACTAAACATCATTGGGATTCAAAAATAACTCTATAACCATTTTCATAGAATTAACTAACACTTAGCTGATTATGTTTTAATTCCTCTACTAATAAAACATTGGAGATTGTAGTAGATTATGGTTGGTCAATCTTACCAATGCCAACCAATCTACTTTTACCATTATCACTGAAAGTTATTATTCTATCATGTTTTGCCTTTAGTTCTAAGAATAACTCATTCTTATCAAGATTATTGTGTATGATTTTGATGACAACAAAACCTGCAATAGACTTGATTTATGCTAATAATGTATGAACTTAAAAAGCTTGAAATGAAGGCAGTTATGCTAGGAATGTAAGTTCTTTATTAGAATATCATTTGAGTACGCATATTAAACCTAGGAAAAGAAGAAATCATCATGATCCATAGTGCATTAATTTGGTTTATCATTTTTGTGATAAATCAAGTATATATAGTTGCATGAATGAAAAATGTGTGCTCCATAAAAATATCATTTTATATGCAAAAGAAAAAATTTCTTAAATGAGTATTATTCTTATAATTTCAAAAACATGATTCAAATTGATCATCCATGCTTCTCAGCTGATACATATCATATCTGGATAATCATATTTAATTAAGTTATGTGCTGATGAAATATGTCAAGCATTAAGAATGCAGAAACAACTTAAGGATTACAGAAGTTTTAGTTCGTGCACATAATCTTCATATCTTAGAAGTTTTAAGCTGATAAAATGCAAAAGATATAGTTTGGAAGATATGGAAGAAGAAAAAAGAGGCTTTGAAATATGCTCTAAGGCATCAATTAGTCTGAAATCCTATACTAATGAAAAAAGATAATTAGGACAATGCAAAGCTTAAGACAGAACTAAAGAAGTAGATACTTCATCCAAAATCAAGTCTGCCAAGCTTCATCCATGTCATAAGAGTGCATCCAAAATTAACCTCGGGCAAATATAGAGCAAGAAGACTTAGTCCAGCTTCGTTTACAACTTGAAGTTTGTCCGAAATTGACTTCAGACAAATGAGGAGCAAAAAGACTTTTTCTAACTAAGAAAAGCCAAAAGACTAAAGAGAACTTCATCCAAAATACACTCCAGAATGAAGAACAAGTTTGTTCGACTTCAGATAAAACAAAATAAAAAGATTTTGTCCAATCAATAAAGGCTGAAAGTAAAGTTCATCTGAAATTAAACCACGGACAATATGATTGCCCGCATAGAGTAAGCTGAAAGAGAAGTCTCTGTCCAAAATTAACCTCGTAAGAAGCATCATCTTCCCAAACTCTTCCTTAGACAATTCAAATCATCCAACTTCGTCTGAATTAAATGAGCTCTTTTCAAAATGATGATTGAATCAACTCATTACAACAACTCTTCATCCAATACTTACCTAAACCAGTAACTTCTCTTCTTCTCTGGCAAGAACGGTCCTATAGACATTCCAGCTAATAAAATTAATTAGAAGATAACATTTTCAAATAAAAGCTAATTAAAATAGTCTTCTACATTTAACGGAGGTCACCTACCTCTAATGGTTGAAATTCAAAGCTGATATAAAAGAAGAATTGCTGTGATGAGGAAGATGGGGAGCAATTCATATTGGGCTTTAAATCTTCATTCTTTCATTTACAAAAGAGCAACTCAAAGCCTTGGCACTTGAATTTTCCGCAACATCTATCAAAGGCTTTCAAAAATCATCTGGGAAGAGCTTTTACTTCTGCATTCAAGTTTTAGAATACTTCCCCTGTGCTTTTAGTGAAACACTTGTAAATTGTATTTATTTCTTGTACTTGTATCTCTTGTGTAAATTGTATTTGTTTCTTGTACTTTTATCTCTTGTGATTGCCTTGAGCTGGTAGTTGAGAACAAGCTCAAGGAGAGTTATGACTGTCTGTTGAAGCATGTCATACAAGCTCTAAGTTTTCTATGACATATTAAGTGGGAGAAATCATTGAATTGGCTTCTACACATTCCCCATGCAAGTACAATATAAACACTTGTTGTCTCGCATATGATAATTAATGCGCTACAACTCATTATTTTGAAAACAAGACTGGACCGCCTGATCAAACAAATCTGATCGTGAACCATCAAGAATGTAGTCTGGTTTGGGCCCGGTTCTTGTATTTGGAAAAAAAACATTCGAACTGTCAGAACTAGATGATTGGACCATGAAAACCAATCCAATCGTGGTTTGGTCCATGAAATTTCAAAAAATAACAATAAAAATATGAACGAAAAGTCTTACATTTCTATCACTTTTGCTCTATTACAGTGCTCAATCTAATATACACATGTGATGATATATATAACATCAAAGTATAGACATCAAGTCTTAACCTTTTATATAGCATATATAAAACGAAAAGTCTTATATAATACTATGTGTTGAAAAACAAAAAATAACATTTTTTATATGATGCTATATGTTAAAAAAGTCTTATATGTATATTAGGTTTTTATATGATATATAACTATCATCATAGGTGTTAAAAGTTATCTATAATTTTTCATATTATTTATAATTATATATTTATTTAATTTATTTTAAAAAAATAAAAATCTAAAATAATTATTATATCATAATTATGTCACGATGACATTACAATTTGAACTATGGTTAAACTGGGCCGGTTATGACAACATTGCTACAACTACAATATAGTTATTCGCCCTAGTTGGATGGCCTAGCCACATCACAATGAAAAAAAGAAAAGAAAAATTGCAGGAAAGTGCATGTGGTGAGATAATGACACACATGAAAAAAAAAATGCTGGAAAATGCATGTGGTTAGATAAGGATACACATGAGCAGCGAGCTTCATTCATTTTGCGAGAGCAAAGGGAAGGGATTGGTGGGGTCCAGTGGGGCATAAAGCAAGTTGGTTCCCTCCATGTCAGGTTCCAAGCCAGCCTACCTTTGTTCCATACCCCTGTCACAAGGGACCCACAAAAGGTGGATAGAATCGCTTCCTGCTATAAAGACACAGAAAAAGAAAACCATCCCTTCCACTAAAATATCAAAGCCCAGCCCATAAAAATACTTGCCTTAGCCCACCACCCCTTCTCTCCTTTTCCATCTTCTTCTCCCATCACCTATACATCCACATGCTCCTCTGGATCATCTAACACACCCCAGAGCGAGAGCGAGAGCGAGAGAGAGAGAGAGAGAGAGAGAGAGAGAGAGAGAGA
>JAYJMB010003178.1:0-14384 GCA_036873735.1 Pouteria campechiana
CCAACACATCATTCCAGCCATCATCTTCCACATTCACACTATCCCCATCTCAACACCCACCTCTTCTTCATCCACACGCAAGAGGCGTCTTCTCAATTCATCTCCAAACTTGGTCTTTTCAAGATCGGTGTACATGCATTTTCAAACCAAGGTGATATCACTCTAAACTCATCGCATTTTAGTTTCTTAAGGAACTTGGGTGTGATTTCATCATTTTGGAAGTGAAGTTGTATTGTTGGGAGGTTGTATGTTTATAATGCCCATGATTTGTTTGACGAAATGCTTGAAGGGATGTGTGTGAGATTTTATCATGCCACTTGTTGGAAGAATGTATGCTTAAAAGAGTGACTTTGTATCAGAGTGGTATGGGAATCTATTGGAGGCAGACTAACTTGTTTGTGAAAATGGCATGCTTTGTGTTTGGGGAAATGCACCAGTGAAGGTAGACTGTTGTGAGCAGGCTTCGGTGAAGGACATGATGAGTGCATTCACTTTGGGGGATTTTCCTTGTTAAGGGAGCAACTTGCAAGTGGTATTTTAGAAGCAAACCATTAGTATTGATCAGTGTATGATCTACAAAATGCCGCTCAAAATGTTAACCACCTCTGGACCATCCAAGTGAAGGAGAGATGATGACCATGAGCCACACATTGAACCCACCTTCATTAATCCACATGCAGCTGAGATTTTTCAAGAATCCATTGTACATCAGGAAGGCATTTGTGAAAGATGGCTTGACACAACATACAGTGCCATTGAGGATGTGATTCACCTAAGTAATGGGAGAAGTTCACAGCTAAGCCCGATGCTACAGTTGTGCCAGTTATAATGAAGTTTTATGAGAATGCCACAGAGCACTACAAGGCAAATCCAAGGGAGTTACGAGCACTGGTACAGGGGAAGATGGTTCCATTTGATAGATCCATTATCAATCAAGTGTAAGAGATAGAGGACATTAAGGAAGAAGATTATATAGCCTAGTTAGAGAAAGGTCTAGATTTCGACAGCATTATCAATCTTCTTGCTAAACATGGTAGTCGATGGAAGAAAAAGAATGACAAAATCATAAGTTTTCCAAAAGGATAGCTGAATTTCATTAGTCGAGCATGGCACCATTTCATCTCCGCTAAATTACTACCAACAAGCCACATTTTGGATGTCACTAAAGAGTGAGCCCTACTAAATTATGCTATATAGATAGGATTGTCCATTAATGTGGTGTGGGTGATCGAGCATTCAATCATTTCTTTCATCCTAGGAAGGCCAACAAGTGGCCTTGGGCATCCTTCATTGATCTATAAACTATATTTGATGGTAGGGGTTCTTAATAGCCAAAAGAAAGAGCTCTAACATCTCTTGTTAATCATTTGAGATTCAGTCTTGTACACCTTTGAGAAGACAAGTGACACAAGCAAGGCAGCTTGTACTTAGTCTGGCATTTCGAGCTCTTCACAGCAAAGGACAATAACCCATCCACTCTTAGGGGAGCTAACAAATGCTGATCTGTAGATGCAAATTACATCAATGCAGAAGGAGAATGAGCAATGGCAAAGGCAGCTAATGGTGGAACAAAGACAACAATTCCAATATCAGATGGACTACAATAATGCATTGACTACAATGCTCCAAAGTTGCAGCATGTCGCAAGGAGCGAGTTCCATTGTTTTTCCCAGTCCACCCACCTTTCCAACAATCTATTGCCCTCTGAGTCTGCTGAGTCAAAGGAAGATACAAATGACTAATCCCATATACATCAGGGAAGTCCTCATTTTCACTATCTTATTTTAACATTGAGGATAATGCTTATTTCAAGTTTGGGGGTGTTTTAGTAGTCATTTTGTTGTTTATTTGTTGTTTGTGTGTGTTGCAGTTTTAAGTTTTACATGTGTTTAGTATTTGTTTGTTGTTTGTGTAGGTTGTAGGATTTAGGTTCTATAGGGGTTTAGTTGGCAAGCTTCTATGTTCAGCCTAAGTGTTGTTTTCATATATTTTGCTTGTGTGTCTTGGACATTGATCAGGGTCACTACAGAAAACCAATGAACTATGAGAAATATCTAACAATGTTAGAACAAAAATAAGAGAGATCATCATTATCTATGTGCTTAACCCGATTATTTACTCACTTTATTATAGGTTCCATACACACATAAATCAGATAGATATAGCCATATCTTTTAAAGTCATTGAGCACTTAGTATCTATTTAGGCGACTGAGCATGTATAGTCTAATTAAACTCTAAAATTCACAATAACTATTGTTTGAGACAAATATTAGATGACATAAGAGACAAGTACTTATGAAAATCATCAAAAGGTTAGGGGCATCTCATCTCTATAAGTTTGGGGATGTGGAAGTAATACAACCCAAAAGTCTGGGGGGATCACATCTCCAAGAACTAAAGCTAAAATAAATTTGGGGGTGTGGTAGTAATACAACCCAAAAGTTTGGGAGGATCACATTCTTTAGAATACAAAAGAACACAATTGCAAGAATGTGATAATAATACAGCCCATGAAAAGGGAAACAAGGAGAATAAAAGATGATATATATATATATAAAAAGAAGAACTTGATATGTTGTCGAATGCAGTCTCTTTGGTATAATCAGTGAATTCACAAGGTTCGTATTTGAACAGGTAGCACTTGGTTGTATGAATGGACCTAATTACCAAGTGATGTAGATTAAAATGGCTATGATTAATTTCACATACATTTGGAATCTAAGAAAGAAAGGATAATGCTCAGGTTGAAATTCTAGGCATACATGATAGCTTGAATTTTCTTCTTAACCACATCAATTTTATGTAGGTCTTTGAATGATGAACCTGATTGATCTACCTTGTGTTGTCTTTTTGAGAGTTTATTCTTTTACTTTACTTAAGGACTAGTAAACAAGTAAGTTTAGGGGTATTTTATAAGTGAATTTTATTCACTTATCTCTTAAGTTAGTCAAGCATATTTGTTTGTTTATTCTTAAGAAGTTTAGATGTTTTTCAAGGGATTTTGTTGTTATTTTATAGGTGTCATGGATGGAAGAAAATAGAGCCAAACTAAGGGCGAAAAATGCAACTCAAGGATAGAAGGAATTGGAGTAGTCAAGAAGCTGAAAAATGGGGTAGACAAACTGGCGTTGTGGCACCCAATTTGGGGCCATGACACCCAACTCAACCAAGGTGATCCGGCGGACAGCAAAATCGGCACCATGACACCAACGCTCGTCCGGATTTTCTATTTTGCACAAGTGGTGTTTTTAACCTAATATGAAAAGATTTTTAAGGAAGTTAGTTGGGCTATTTGGAAGGAGCTTTTTCTAGGGTTTTGAAGAGGTGTTTTAGAAGGAGTCTTTTGGAGAGAAAAGGAGGAAAAAGTTTGAAGATAAAAGAAGAAGATCAAGTGCAAGGATTGGGAGCAAAGCTGAAAGGGGAAGATCAAAAGTCTTCTTTATTTAAATTGTTGTCTTTCTTTATATCTTGGATTTTATTTTGGGGATTTAAAACTGTGATGATGTTTTGTTTATATTTGGTTAATTTCTATTTCATAATGTCTAGCTAACTTCCCTATTTTTAGATGGAAGATGAAATTTATATGGTTTTCATGGCTAATTCAATGACTTATTTGTAATTTGTAATTTTTAATGTTTTCAATTGATTGAATTTTTATTGAATGATCATGTATTTAAGGTTTGACACTCGGGAGAGGTAATCCTAAAAAGGATTTAGATATTACAATATAAAATTATAGATGACTCGGGAGAGCTTCTATGTTCTATGAAATCTTCTGCAGAGAACCATAGATTGTAATGCATTCCTATATTCTAATTTTTATAGGGATATTAAAATCAGGATCCTAGGTATAGATACTTGACCTATCACTCAGAAGAGGGGGTTAAGTGAATTAAGATTCCCTATTTATAAACCAATGCATTGATTAATCTGCAATGAGTTGAAAACTCCATAAATGAAACATAAATGAAATCAACTCTCTAGAGTCTTTACATATTGATTTATTCTATCCAAAGTTACTCAGATAGTTTATTATTCAATTATTACTCAATTTTGGTTATTCAAATAAAGTCAAAACTAATTATAATGATAGCTAGTGAGAAGTTAAATACATAATCCTTATGGATACGACACTCATTCATCACTATACTATAAAAATTGACACCATACACTTGTAATATATTTTGTAGTGAAAACTTGTCAGTTACTATTGTACACTAAATGCAGAACTGCAGAGGTTATTCTGCTGAACTTCTAAGCTAGTGGCAATGATAAAATTTAGTATGATTGATCATTTTAGATTCATTTGAAGGCTGAATCTGGTTTCTGACACTTTTATCAGTTATGTTTTTGCTTCTAAGAAACTTCTAAAGTGTTTATGAATGATAATTTCTATTTCTGATGAACTTCTTAAGTCTTGGCTTTCTGACAATGCCTTTAAGGAGCTCCTAAATAACTTCTGAGTTTTTTATGAAGTTTATATTTTGCCTCTAATGTGCTTCTTTAATCTTGGGTTTTTGAAGATGCCTCAGGACATCTTTTGTTATACTTCTAAACATCTTTTGAGCACAATAACTTCTTCTGTATTCATTCAATATCATTGCTATTGATCTTCTATTACAATTCTAAAACTTGAAAGCTTTTTTGAAGTTCAAATTTTGATGAACTTTTGATTGACATTATGCATTGTTTTTGAGTTATTTTTGAATGCATAGGCTTCCTCTAAATTATTTCTAAGGTTCTTTCTGTTCAAATTTTGATTGCAGAAACATCTTCTACATTGCTTTTAAGTTGCTTCTGACTTAGTTTGGAGTGTATTCAGAAGTTCTTACTAATGAACTTTTGATTATAGAAATGTCATTCTGTATTGCTTTTGATTCACTTCTGAGTATATTCAGTTCTTACTGATGAACTTCTGATTGTAGAAATGTCATTTTGTATTGCTTTTGCATTGATTCTAATTCACTTCTGAGAGTATTCATAAGTTCTTATTGATGAACTTTTGAGTGTAGAAACATTATTCTTCTTAAGGCATTTTATTTCCGAGGTTATTTTGGAGAGCTTCTGAACTACCTTTGAAACTAGAGACTACCTTAGAGTTAATTTTGAGATTCTACTTTGTCTCCAAAAGAAAATTTGACTTATTTCTAAGGTGGTTCCAAAGTAGATCTGAATACTTCTGAACTTCATGCCTTGTCTCCCAAAGAATTCTGATTCATCTCTGAAATACTTTTGAGTATTTTTGAATAGCTTCTTAGCTTCATGTCTTATCTCTAAATACTTCTGAAGTATTCTAAACTGCTTCTTAGCATTTCTAAAATACGTTTTTAACTTCATACCTCATCTTTGAAGTACTTCTGAAATGTTCTAAAATTGCTTCTTAGCATTTCTCAAATACTTTTGAGCTTGACATCTTATCTCTAAAGTACTTCTAGGTATTTCTGAATTGTTTCTAGTTATTTCTTTCTGAATGATTTTTACTTGAGCATTCTTTTTAAATTATCTTCTTTCTATGTAGTCTTAATAATATATACTTTAAGCTTAATAATTACTCTTGTTAATTCATTTCAACAAATTAATGCTATATCACTTGGAAAGTAAATAGTTAGTTTGTTAATGACATTCATCGTCAAAGTGAAGCTAAGTAGGAGTATTAGACTCAACATTCTCCAAATATTTTATGATGAAAAAACATTCGAGTGATGAACCTTTCATAAAATATGCAATTGATAAATTTTAAAATACCTACATGCATGTTTAATATGCAGTGGTTCTACTAACTTAGTGTAGCTCCCCCATAATAGGTGTACTAAGTTACTCCAATATTCCTCCTTGAATGGTTGCACTAAGTTACTCTAATATTTCACTAAGTTCTTCTAATATTTCTCCCCCTTTTTATCATAATCAAAAAGGCTGATATGTATTGATGTGCTTCAAAATTTTTGAGTTAATAACATCAAAAGTTTTGAGGAACGTCAAAAATTTTGAGGAAGTTATAGCGCAAAAAAGACTCTAAGAATCTATCAAAGTTTCTGATATGCTTTCAGAAATATTCTAAAAGATAGAAATGTTACATTAATGTAAAGACAATTAAATCATCTAATATGCAATTTATGCAAACAGACCTATTATGCCTAGTTCTCTCCTAATTTTACAAAATCTATCCTTTGGAAGTGGCTTTATGAAAATATCCACAAACTGATCTTCAGTTGGTACAAATTCTAAGTAGACATCATGTTTTTGAACATAATCTTTAATGAAATGATGCCTAATCTTTGTATGCTTAATTTTGGAATGCAACACTGGATTCTTTGTCAGACTTATAGGACTAGTATTATAACATCTGATAAGTGTATCAACATATTTCAAACCAAAATCACCTAATTGTTGTTTCATCCATAAAATCTAAGCACAATAACTACCTGTAGCTACATATTCAGCCTCAACAATTGATAATGCAATGGATGTTTGTTTCTTGGAGAACCATGATATAACCACGCTTCTAAGAAACTGACAAGTTCCTGAGGTACTCTTCCTATCTACCTTATATCTAGCAAAATTGCATCTGAGTACCCAATCAATTCACATTCTGAACCTTTAGGATATCACGAACTGAGGTTCAAAGTTCTAAAAGGTATCTAAGGATTCCTTTTACAGCAATGAGATGTGACTCTCTAGGATCTGATTGGAATCTAGCACACATACAGACACTAAACATTATATTCGGTTTACTGGTAGTCAGGTACAATAAAGATCCTATCATGCTTCTATAAAGTTTATGACAAACAGATTTACCTCTTCGTCCTTGTCCATCTTTATTGATGTGCTTATTAGTGTTCCATATCTTTTACCATCTTCAATGTTGAAGTTCTTCACCAGTTCTTTTGTGTACTTTTCTTGGTGGATAAAAATTCCTTCTTTCATCTACTTGACTTGTAGTCCTAGAAAGAAATTAAGTTCTTCCATCAAGCTCATTTCGAATTCACCGTGCATTGTCTTAGAGAATTCTTAGCAAAGATTTTCGTTTGTTGCCCCAAATAATATATCATCAACATAAATCTGAACTATAAGGATATCATTTATTGCATGCTTAATGAAAAGAGTGGTATCAACTTTACCCCTTGAGAAATCTTTCTCAATTAGGAATTTGATCAGCCTCTCATACCAGGCTCTAAGAGCTTGCTTCAAACCATAGAGAGCTTTCTTGAGTTTGAAGACATGATTTGGACTATGAGGATCTTCAAACTCAGGGGGTTGTTCAATGTAAACCTCTTCATTAGTGAATCAATTTAAGAATGTATTCTTCAGATCAATTTGCTATAACTTGAAATCCATATAGGATGCAAATGCAAAGAATATTCTAATGGCTCCTATCCTTACAATAGGGGCGTATGACTCTTCAAAGTTAATTCCTTCTTCTTAACAATACCCCTTTTGTTACTAATCTTTTCTTATTCTTCACTACAATTCCTGATTCATCCAATTTGTTTCTAAAGATCCATTTAGTACCTATAATAGATTGGTGGTTTGGTCTTGAAACAATAGTCCATAAATCATTTCTTATGAATTAATCCAATTCCTCTTGCATAACTAAAATCCAATATTCGTCTTCTAAAGCTTGGTCTATGCAAGTTGGCTCTAATTAAGCAATGAATGCAAAATTGCTATATATTTGGTGATAAAATGATCTAGTTCTAACTCTATCATTCTCATGCCTTGCCTTCCAGAGGCACGACACTGGCCATTTGCCTTCATTTTCACCTCAACTTGCCTACTTTTAAGGTGGGGGTGCTCGAGTCCCATTCTAGGATACCTTTACATTTTATTATTCCCTTTACCAATTTAAAATTTTTTAAAGGAATTTCTATCAAAAATTTGACAAAGTTTCCCTTGAAAATATCAAAATCCACACCTAATATACATCATTTATCGAATTTAATAATTCAATTAATAAACATAAAATAATATTCTAAACTGGCCCATTTTATCCGCAGCCTAGGACTTGTATCATACCATGATGGCACTACACCTTAGGGGAAACATATCATGTTGTCACAATATTATACATCATTTTCTAAGACATGCCAATCCATTTCTTTAATAATTATACAAATTCATATTTAAACAAATATACAATGGGATTCTAATCCCAACATTCAAACATATCATCCAAAGGTCTTTAGACTTTCTTAGAAATCATTTACTTGACTTGCCAACTAAAAATTTAAACAAGAAGGCGTGAGTCCAGGCAACTCAGTAAGCAGATAAATGTATTAAACAACTAATCCACAATTACCACATTTTATATCAAATAATCAATATCCATCATTATAAATAATCATGTACGGATATATATTCATCAATTAATACCAAATAAAGAATTCCATGTTATTTTCATTCAATCAATTAAGCTCATATTGAACCAAACTTCAAATTAGTTATACAACAAGGGGATATTCTCTATCCTTCATATTAGACATCTAAGCCAAACCAAACATCAATTATTCCAATCCAAGGGATACCCATTATCCCTAATAACTAAACAACATTAACCTTAAACAAATATGAGATATCCACTATCCCTAATCAAAACATACATGCCCGGATTTCAAACAAAGGGATAAATATTATCCCTAACTATGTAATGAAAACAAATGCCTACTTACCTCGAGTGACTCCTTATACACTCTTCAAGTTCCATGCCTTTTCATTCTTCTCGAATGATACTATACAAAGTAGCAATCTCATTCAATAACAAGCCAATTCATGCCCATTTATCAATTTACCATACACTATATCTTATCTATCTCATTTATCTTATACATTGTATGACTAATACTTAAACAAACCCAAAAATAACTCGATTAAACTTAAAACTCAGCCAATTGGATCATCTAGCTTTCATACAAAACCCTCAAATAGGTCAATATCATAAGTCTGAATTCATAAATCTAAATCACTCCATACAAATCCCAAAACATTATACATCATGAATTATGTATTTCCCTTATAGTATTCATGCTTAACTCATAAAATTCCCTAATTTTTAATATTCTGAAGAACCCTAATCATATCAATTCATCAATTTTCTTACCCAATTAAGTTTTAAAATATAATTAATATGAATTAGCCATTTTCTCCCATGTTTCTCACAATAAAAGCCCATCATCTTCCCTAATAATCCACTGTTCATAAATGGGTAGAAACCCTAGCAAACCAAATTTATAATTTCTCATGCCCAATCACTATAATCACTTCATAGAATCATTTATCTCATGATTTCCATGTCAAATTCATCATTTTCCCCCAAATCTGATAATTTCCAAAACCCTAATTTAAAACATTTCCAAATTTCGAATGGGAGAAAGCATGTTACCTTTAATTTTGGACATGTCATCCTCTTTCCCATGAAGATTGAACCTCCATATGTGTGAATCCTTCCCCACTCAATGCTAAATATAATTTCCCTTGATATTTCCTCGTCCAAATTGAAAACTTTGGCTAAAAGGGATGATGGAAGAAGTATTCTTCTAAAACTCCATGATTTCTAGCAAACAAAGCCAAGAATGAAGCCTTAGCATGATGGATTTGAAGATATGGGAATAGGGGAAGAAGATAAAGAAAGAAAATGGGATGAAATGGGCTAAAAAGCTTTTTTTAAAAGTCAAAATTTTGGGTGCTTCGACGCGCTACCAGAATGATGCTGTAGCATAAAAAACTTGTGCCTCAACATCCTATTCAATGCTTCGTCATCAAATTCTGATGCCTCAGCATCCCCCTTACTGAATTCCTTGAAAAGTCACATTTTTGGAGTGATGCCGTGGCATCAAAAACCTGTGCTGCTGCATCAAAATTCCAATGCCGCAACATCAAATTTTGAAGCCTCATCATCCACCTACTGGATGCTCAACCTAATAGCTAGACGCCCTTTCGGTATTTTGACATATCTTTCATATATGACAATCGAATGACATAATTCTTAAGGCACTGGAAAGTTGATTTTAATGTATACAACTTTCATGTTAAATACTTTTTCCAATTAAGATCACATCTATGTAAAATATTTAAATAAAGTGACCCAATTTGGTAATTTTGGTACTTTATACCCATATAGAGCAATTTTGGTGCATTGATCATAACATTCTTATTTAATATATAATCCCATAATTTTTGATTCATTAGAAAGATAATTTCAAGATCTATAATTGTTATGTTGACCAAAATTTTAAATTATTCCATTATCTATGTTAAAAATTGATCACAAATGACCCTTTTTTAAATTTAGTATTTTCTTAATATACTCTTGTGCTCCTTTGGCTTTTCTCCATTTCTCCTTTATTTTTCTCATCTATTTAATCCCTCCTTAATCATAACATATGAACATAAAATATTACTAAAATTTCATAAGAATGTCCTCAAATAACTAGATCAAATCACATTTTTATCAGACCATTCACATGTATATCCAATACTTAAATAATGGCTTAATATTTTTCAAAATTCCTCATTAGTTCACATTCATCATAACCTTGCCAATATTTCATAATACTTTCCATATTTCAATGTCTCGGGTGTTACAAACTACCCCCTTTACAAAATGTTGCAACCTCAAAACTTTTAGCTCCAAACAAAGGTATTGATTTTCAATTTAATCATATTAACACAATAATAATTTGTACCTCAAGAAAACTAATCAAATTCTATCCTTTTCCCACCACACTTCCTTGCATCACTCCTACAACGTTACATAGATCCCCATATTACTTTAGTAGTGACAATGATCATTCATTCCAATGCTTTATTAGATATCTACATAGGGAAATCCTTTTTGTTTCTAATTCATTCACAAGAAATGCATGATTTCTTTGTTCAACAATTCACGAATCCATTGCTAGCATGAATATGTGATGTCATTCTATAATATGATATAATCTGCCACACATTTAACTAATCAACAATACCAAAACAATATAATATAATGCTTATGCTTTATAAAAAGGAAGTTTCAACTTATTCAAATAATGTAATTAAATTCTAAAACAATGTGGGTAACCTTTACTAATGGCTACTAAAATACCTTCGATGTCTACTCATCTCTACTCAACAATTAACTACCTCCTCTCACCTACTTTCAAATATTCATACTTAGTCATCAATCATATTTTTCTTGTTGCCAGGCAATGTCTTCCTCGAGAGGCTATCAACAAAATGGACAACCATAAACCAAGTGGTCACAATTACAACCATGTGGGCCTAGCCATAAATGAAATTGATTAGCCATTAATCAAGTGTACATAGTATCATCAGTTGTTACATATATTTATATAGCCAATCTCAATTCATTTATTATAATTCATCATATTTTCCCCTTACTAATGTAGAGTCAGTCGATTCATGTGTCCCTAGCTACTAGTGTTACCAGATCCATGGCAGCATTGTGGTTGCCACCTATGGCATCTCGCCCTCACTGCAACACAGGAATATCAGGTTCACTATCTACATCAATTAGGGCAATTTGGTATAGTCTTTAATGATACATACAATAAATATTTTATCTTATATAATATATAATGATACATCATACATATCATATCTTTTCATCTTTCTCATTCATATTTCAATCATTTTTACATTATCAAGATGTCCATCCTTGACTAATAGCCAATCCCCATAGGACCTCATTCCTCATCAAGGTGTGTACATTCACATAAATGCCACAAATATCATAAATACCATAAATGTCATGAATGCTACCATACTGCCACCTTGGCAGTCATCACCCCGAGGATGTCGAGTTGTTTATAAATGGAACAGGTTGAGTGGCCCCCTATCAAGCTGTGTCAGTCCATGAACCTCACAAAATAGGCAACATAGTTCATTTTCTTAATGAAATCATAAAGAACCAAAGAACCATCCCGGCAGGCACTCAAACCTCAAATACACAACGCTCATATTTTGGCAAGCATCCAATTCTCAAATATATATATATATATATATATCAATCTCATTCCAAGAGGCATCCAATTCTTACCATGAACCTTAGTTATGCATCCAAGCCCCGATGAAACAACCAAATATCAAATAAACCAATATCCAAAACTTAATAAAATAAGAAAATGGCTAACCTCCATCCAATAGCTAAACATTCAAACCTATCAATTACATAAATAGTCAAAACTCTAGTCATTCTACTTCCACACAAACCAAATGCCTCATAAGGCATATCATACAGTTTCACATTACTCATACATAATATTTCAACAAACAATCCTATCATTTAACCCATAGTCCATAAACCTCCTCAATCTAAGCATGCCTCAATCAATCTACTCAATTTGAATTCATATTAAATCCAAATACATACATCTGATCTATCAGACATTCATCTCACTTTATATTCAATTAGAACGTACGTCAACCGAAAGAACTAAAGTTCACATACACAAATTTGTCAATCACCTTATCAGTCAACACAATTCAATTTAACTATAATCAAATGTCGGTCAACAAAATCATATTACAAATGCCAATTCATCATTCACAATAACAAATTATTCAATCAGAAGGATCATAATAAAGTTATTCCATCATGCATAAGCATATCATCAATTACAATCAAAATTTCTCAAAAAGCATGCCATGTGCAAATCAAGTAATCAAATAGTCAACAAAGCTCACTCAACTATTTTAACGAAAGGAATTCAATGATTCCAAAACAAACCAATTAAACAAACCAAAACTAAAGTCAGTTTTAAACACTTGTTCATGAAACTTCATAGTTTCATCATTTCAAATTTAAATACTTTAGCAATAACAATTTAAATATGCAAACAAGATGCATATCAACATCACTAAATATTCGAAACAAGATACATATAAGCATCACCACACCTCCCTGTGCTACTCTAATCATAGTAAATACTGGTCATCTCATCTTAAACAACACCGAGTCAAACCATATTTAGATCATCACAACATTATCATATTTATTTCATGTCAAAATCATCAATGCCATAAAATAACCATTCATTTCAATATCATTCATCCAAATGACATTTATACCAAGATTCAAAATGTTTCTTTTCCCTAACTCACACCTTCAACATACTTCTAATGTTGTTCCCTATTACCCATGAATTCAACAAATTATACTGGCATGTTAGTTCCTATTTCTTCCAATAAGTATTACCATCATGGTTCTAGGCTCATGGTCTAGAGTTTGTATCACATCATGATGGTAATAACCTAACTCATTCCAAGATACATAATATGCATATTTTTCTACTATTATGACATGTCACTCCATTACAATATAAATTAGGGATAATTTAATATAATTATACATCACTTGAGATCTTTAAATACAAATATACAATGACATATAAATTTCTAATACAAATTATTTTATTATAACAATATGTTCTTCAATATTGGCTCACCAATCCCAAACCTTGGTTAGGAATCTTCATCTGGCTAGTCAACTAAAAAATTAAATAAAAAGGTGTGAGTTTGGGCAACTTAGTAATTAGACAAATGTAACAAACAATAGTTAATCCACAATTAGCACATTTCATATACAATAATCATTATTCATCATTATAATTAACAAAAATGAATATATACTCCTCAATAAATACCACATAAAGAAATCCATATTATTTCACATCAAACAAATTTTTAAATTTAACATACAACAAAGGGATCTTCTCTATCCCTCATATTAAGCATTCACACAAAACCAAACATTAATGTTTAGTCAAACATGGGATATCCACTATCTCCAACCAAAATATACATGCCTAAATTCATACACATGGGCTAATTCCCATGCATTTAACATACATGCCTAGATTTCAAACAAATGAGATGTACATTATCCCTATCCATCTAATGGAAACAAATGCCTACTTACATCAGGTTCTTCTCTAATTTTATAACTTTTCATCCTTCTCAGATCATCTTGTAGAGGAAAAAATCTCATTCATTACAAATATAGTTTGAACAAATTTCTTCTAAACCAATGAATATGATTTATGTCTAAACCCATAAATCTCAATAGAGTATCTTAATAATTTTCATATTTAATTATATGAAATCCAAATCCTTATACAACATAATTAACATGTCATTAACCTTAATGATAAAAACAAACTAGCTAGTTGTTCCGCCGCGAGATCGGGCTCAAGAAATGACGAGGAAGAAATAAATGCAAATGCAACGACATGACCGGAATTGGTCGCCTTTGGAATGGACCAAAGGATTTTTCCATTATTATTGATTCATTCCTCAAATAATTACACTTGCCGTGTACATCAGAAAAATTGTGTGTTCACATCCCAGACCACAAGTGGTCCTAATTACATCTCCACAATGGAGAAAACC
>JAYJMB010003179.1:0-14382 GCA_036873735.1 Pouteria campechiana
TATAAAAAGTATTAAACCTGCGGTTTGACCAGCTGCTGGCGCCAGCAAGCTAGTCACTCCACTGGTTGCCACTTCCGCTACGTTTCAACTCCAATCCTTTTGTTGCTTCATTTGCCTTCCATCATTGCTTTGTTACTTCATAATTTCTTGCTTTCTCTCCTTGTATCTACTCTTCAAATAACCTAAACATATAATAAAAACATGTGAGATTGGCATTAAACTACTTAAAGATTGCATGAAATTAAGCCTGAAATCATAAAATATAAGTAACTAAAATTCACTCATCAAATACCCCTAAACTTAAATCCTTGCTTGTCCTCAAGAAAAATTAGTAACCAGACTAGTAAAACAATTAGAATAACCTCTCTTTCAAATAATCAAACACATGCCAGATAAATTACACATGTAAACATAATTCAGAATTTAGTCAAAACACTTACAAGTGATCCCATGAAACTCATACTTCATCAATCTTTTCATGAAGTGAAAATTGTGGATGTGTGTGCTATGCCCTTTTATGCTCAATGCATACTTGTCAACTTACAATAATTGAACTCATGATTCTAATGATTGTTACAAGACAATTCATAAGTTTGCTTTTCATAATCCCTCACCACTAATGTAGAGAACTCTGATTCACTTGGATCAATAGGTTTTCACTAAGCTTGTAATGGGGCCTTTGGTTTGGCTAATAAAGAAAGGAAGCAAAGATCAATAAAATAGGAGACATAATAAACTTTGACAAGATTGTTCACTCTCTTAAATTTTGTTTAGATGTTCTCTATTTTTCTTTAATTTTGGGATATATTACTATCACACCCCCAAACTTGTTTTCTTTTTAATTCCTAAGATGTGATCCCCTATTCAAAATATAATTCTTTACTTCACTTATTTTTCTTTTGTCCCTTGTTTTCTTTTTCTTCTTGGCTTTCCCCTTCTTTTTTTCTCTATTTTTCTTCTTTTTTTCCCCCAAAATCACTTCCAAGTAAACATGTTGTCTAGGATTTTTCCTTGAGGGATACTCAAACAAGTTCTAATATGCTTATTGAAACCAAAATAAGTCAATGAGTTCACAAGATTGTCAGCTAACTTGCATACACTTTGCATGATTATGACATAATGTGCATGAAAATTTTCCACAATCATGAAGAAGGAAAAATTCTATACAAAAATTAGCAGATCATAAGGTATCGTTATCCTTCTTCCTCAATTATATGCAATGATAATAAAAACCGCAGCATTCTAGTGATTAATAAGAGAGAAATACCCTAATTACTTTCAACACATTAGCACCAAACTGCTCTTGGAAGAAAATCTTGATAGTCATAATGTAAATCTCATAATAACTGACTAACTACTCAACTACATGAATAGACTCAAACTCAAATAGAACAATCCAACAAAGCACTCTAAACATAACATGAATTCTAAACAAAACACAAGAACTAAATGAAACAAACAAAACACACAACTACTCCCCCACACTTAAACTAAACAGTGTTCTCAATGTGAAAATAGAACATAAGAACTAAGGACTTCCCTAAAACATGTCAGACTACTCATCAGAGGAAGCATCTGACTCATCAATATCGGCTTGTGGATGGAATGGTTGAAAAACTAGAGGAGTGGGAAAAACAACTGAGCCTACATCATAAAAAAAAATTATAGTTCTAAAATATAGATTGCATTCCCATCTCATGATCAGTGAGGAAGTTAATTTGTAATGTTGTCTGTTGCTGCCAATACTCATTGGACTCACGCATGTCTAAAATCTGGTCTTTGTGGTTTGGCGTGAACACCCACCATTAGGCATAGCTGATAGATTAGAGAAGGATGGCCAAGGCTGCTTGTCAACCTTCTGGTCAGAAAAGAAGTAATGGAGTTCTCTATCACCCTCCCCACATCATCAGACAGTCGTGTCATGATAGCAAAATTTGGTAGAGCTCTATCTTTGGTAACACCCAAAACATGGTTAGAAGGCATCAATTTAGCAAAAATAAAATAATGTCAGGCTCATGGGATTGCTCTTAACTGACCTCTTGGAAAACGGATAACTCTTTCATGTTGCATCTTCCATTTGCTGCATACTCTAGCCAAACAAGCAATGACTGCATCAAAATCAGGACCTTGCCCAAGCCATGTAGTGTAGTCATCCACTTCAATATTTTCCAATCCAAAACAATGGTTGATGGAAGACCTATCAAATGAAACCATCTTCCCTCACACAAGAATTCTCCTTTCATTCGGATCCACCACATATTGAGCTCTAAGATTAGCGTAAAATTCCCTCACCAAAGAAATCAAAGCTGGCTCAGGTTGAGCCACAAATCTCTGCCACTGCCATTGGGTGATGTTATTCTAGATGTCAGAGCAAGTTGTTTCAATGCCTTTCTTGCATATCCCTTCATGATTTACAATGGTGGTGATATATAGCTATTTCTCATGTTCATTGAAAAACATGGGCTCAAACTCTGCCTTCCATCTCTTAGATGGTCCAGACAGTGTTGGTCTTTGTGGAGGCATACTGATAAACCATGAAAACAAAGACACTTGAAGCTTAATATGAGAAGTAATCAAAAGTTAGCAAATCCCAAATCATGCAAAAGTACATCACTACAATACTAGAACCATATAGACATTTAAGCATACTCAAGTAAGCTTCCTCTCAATGCAATTTCCTCCTTAGGCATTATAATAAACATCAAGCAAGCATCTCATTCAACATGATTTCAATGCATCCTTCAAACATGACAACACTCTCAAAAACAAACATGAAGCAATAGGCATGAAAATTCAATCAATGTAGAAGCAAAACATTCCATTAAACAGTATGAGCGGAGTTGGAATTTCATCCCCACAAGCCATATTCATAGATTCAAAACCAAGCATATGCTTAGGCATAGTGAGTTCAAAATAAAACTTCATAAATCATACTCCAAACATTTTCAAGATATGGACAATACACTTCACAATCCAACAAACTTCACATCACTCTAAGCATATATTACCACATACATCATAGCATAATTTCCACCTTGAAAATCAACGTAACATCATTTGAAACATTTCATCGAACACCTTACATGCAAATTGAAAAAACAATCTTGACACCATGGAAATCTATATTCTTTTCTTGCAAATCATATTAAAAGATTAAGAAAGGATCAATGAGGTAACAATGAATGGATTCCACCATTAAAAGCACAACACTCCTCACTCAAGCAATTTATCTTGCAGTCCATGTGCAACATGAAAACTCATCCTTTCATCATATAAATCCATTAACTTGCTTTAGAATTAATAAAAGATGAGTAAGACGAATGCCTTAAAGTAAAAAGGAAGGAGTGGATTTCACCTTGGATTCTTCAAGCCTCAAGTCTCTTTGAGAACCTAACTTGCGAAGAAGACTTATGGAAGAAGAGTTGGAGTAAAGACCTGGGTATGAGAGAGATGGGAGAGTGTTGATGTGTTTGGGAGAAGGAATGAGTAAGATTGGTGATGAAATTTAAGGGGAAAGATGTGGGGAAGGGATGAAGTATGGAGAAGAAAAGGGGGAAATAAGTTGGTTTGAGTTTGGAGAGAGGAAAAGAAGGGGCTAGGCATGAGTGGGAAAAGAAAGAGGAAAAAATGGGGAGGGGGGGGGGGTGGCGTCGGGCACCCGCGGCAACCATCAAAGTTTGTGTCCTTGCACTGCTTCAGCAACTTGCCCTTGCTATGTTTCCATCTTTTTCATAGAAGCCTCTATGTTGTTCAATCTTGAATCCACATGCTGAAACCTTGTATCATTAGTCTAAAATTGATTTTGTGAAGCTTGCATGAAATTTTGCAAGGTTTCTTCTAGACTAAACTTAGGCTTTGTTGGCTAAAAAGAGGATCCAACTTATTTCTGGTTGCGTTCATTGCTCTAAGCAAAATTAGGATGATTTCTCCACCCTGGATTGTAGGAATTCGAGTACGGATCATTCCATGGTCACTGCTGGTTGTAGAAATTTAGTGCATTGGCCTGCTCAGCATCTCCTATAAAGTGTTCTTAGGAATAAACCTCAGTTGAGGTAGACTACGGTTGCTTCATGCTTGCTACCACTGAACATAATGACTTCATTTGTCTTGCCGTCCCTGAAATCTTCATAGATAAGATTGTACTAGGACTTATTTCATAAATGCCTCTAGACTTACCTCTCACACTTTTCTATTGGGAGTAGGCTCCTAACATCTCATACAAGTCATATATCTCCTCTAGAGTGTTTTCTCCCATGGCTATCCCTGTAGCATTATCAACCATGGCTTAACATTGTTGTGTCAGTCCATCATAGAAAAATTGATTAAGTAGTTCTAATGGATATCTATGATGAGGGCATTAAATCAATATGGTGTTCAAGCTCTCCCATGCCTCATGGAAAGCTTCTCCATCAAGCTGAGAAAATGTAGCAATTTTGCCTCTCAGTTCAGCAGTTTTGGTATGGGAATAAAACTTACCTATGAATTTATTGTAAACTGCTTCCCATGTAGTCAAAAGAGCCAAGTGTCAAAGTCATGAACTAGGTTTTAGTTGTCTTTTAGAGTATATGGAAAACATCTCATGCACACTTGGTCTTTGGTCAATCCTTGCAACGGGAAAGTCTAGATTATTGCATAAAAATCATGCATGAAAGTCAGTGGGTCTTCTACAGTTATACCATGAAACGATAGAAGCATATTAAAGTGAATGTGCTTGATTTCATAATTCCTAGCTTCATCATTCAATAAAAAATGCATGAGGGTGATATGCCAATGGTAGAATGTGCAAACTCTTTCATAAGTTGTTGAGCTATCTGAGCTAGTTGAGCCACACTATTATTTGCATTGTCTGCCATTATAATTTCTTTTGGAGTTACTTCTTGAAATTGCTCTTCCTCAGGAATGTTCTTTAGCTCAACTTTTGCCTTTTTTCTTTGATCACCCAACAGAATCCAAGTTTCAGTCAACAATCTCCTACTATGCATTCAAACTCTACAAAACTAAAAAGAAAAATTCAGAAATTTAAACAAAGAGATATATACAAAAACAAAAGGAAAAAAAATTATAACTGAACCTAATTAAATCAATTTGGAACCATTCCCCAGCAACAGCACCAAAAACTTGATGGTTCAAACTATAATACCTCACAAGTGCATGATTGTGTAGTAGTATAGTGTGTGTGAAGGGTTGATCCCACAGAGAATGGCAAACCGATTTAATTAAATTAAGTTACTAACTAAAACTAACTTTAAAAAGATGGATTGTTGGTTTGAATTAATAAGAATAATAAACTAAAGAGATAATCAGAAATCTAAGGATATAAAATAATATAGGATGAATCTCAAGTGACAAAGGTCTAGGATTCAAATTTCACCACTTAATGACTCCATCTAGGATTCAAAATTCACCACTTAATGACTCCGTCTAGGATTCAAATTTCACCACTTAATGACTGCCCTTACTATTTGGATATTGGATTCAATGTAAGCTTGGGTTCATTCTTTCTGTGATATAATTATTATTGTTTGATGTGTCGGTTTAAATCAAGTACTTTCACTCATTCCAATTACCTATGGTGTGTTGTATAATTGAGATGAAAACCCATTACGATCAAGAACTATGAACCAAGTAGAATGGTTGTGAGTTAGGTGTGTGCCTTAACCCTCTACGTTTTTCATTCAAGGAAGCTCATGGTTATTTGTAAGGTTTGTGCCTTAACCATGCATAGACAATCAATAAGATTTATGAAACTGGTGATCAAGCAATCACACAAATCAAAAGATTGGAATAAAACCCATGAATAAAAACTTAGAATTACATTAAATAATCAATAATCAATAATAAAAATAACAAGGTTCATCAAGAAGGGCTACATCTTCACCGTAGAATGATAAAATTAGTTTATGAAGAAAATAAAAGATACTCCCTTCATGAAGAACATCATACTGCAATTTTTCTTCTTGAATCTCCTTTGCTCTTTCTAAGCTCCTCTTTTTGCTCCTCCAAAAATCCTCTAATTCTCCCCACAAAAGAACCCTAGTCTCCTTGCTAAAGAAATCCTCAAAATACTAAAAACAACCCCCAAAATGCAGCAATTCCATTTTAAAAAATAAAATAAAATAATAAACTTGTAGTTTGACCAGCCGCTGGCGCCTCACTCTGCCAATTGCCGCTTCTGCTCTGCTTCAGCTCCGCTTCAGCTTCGATCCTTTTGTTGCTTCATTTGCCTTCCATCGTTGCTTTGTTACTCCATAATTGCTTGCTTTCTCTCCTTATATTCACTCTTCAAATAACCTAAACACATAATAAAAAAAATTTGAGATTAGCATTAAACTACTTAAAGATTAAATGGCTTAATTACTTAAAGATTGCATGGAATTAAGCCTAAAAATACAAAATATAAGTAACTAAAATTCACTCATCAGTTTCTTCTAATGTTCGATTTTGCTTTAGAAGAAATTCTAAGATTCTTCCGATCTGGTTTTGAGTTGCATCTGGTTGTTTCTGACTGCATCTGATTTCTTCTTAACCTTTGATCTTTTCATGCTTAACTTAAAAGCAAATTCTGAAATGCTTTTTAGTGGCTTTTGAATATCTTTCTATTTGAGCATTACTTTATGACTTTCATTAATCTTTTTTTGATATTAATGCTAAAATAGTTAGAAAGTGATTTGTTTGTACCTTAATTCTCCACTCAGTTGTTTGTTTATCATCAAAATTAAGTTATTTAATCTCATTCGTCATAAAAATCAAGCTTAGTAAAGGGGTTAGCCTTATCATTCTCTCCCTTTTTGATGATCACAAAACATTTGAGTGATAACCTTTCATAAAAATTTTAGAATATGCAATATATATAGTATGCTTCTTAGTGGGGCTCCCACTCCATGGGTGAGCTCACCTTGAGTTTGTATACTTAATGCTAAAAAAAATTCATGCTTTCATAGTTTTTCTTCTATTTTTCTCCCACTTTTTGTTATAATGAAAATGAATGCAGTAAAGAAGGAATAATTGTATTATTGAAATAGAACTTTGTACAACAAGGATTGTATGGTAAAGATTCAACAATAATTACATAGCAAAAGATTCAACAATACAACAGAAAAGACATTTGATATTCAAATTTAGCACATAAGAAATGACTAAATTCAGGATAAAAGGATGTGAGTTTTAAGTATAGCAGCCAGTTTCTTGGTTTTCTATTATATGTGAGAGGGAAGAAATGGGCATTATCAGAAGAGAGAGTTGGAGTTTTTGTGGTTGTGGAGGATGAATGTTTTGTAGGGTTTGACTTGGGTGTAGAAATAGTTTTCTTAGGAGGAAGAGGAGGAATGAAAGTGAATTTTTTTGGAATTGTAGTGGGGGGAGGGGGGGGGGGGGTTCATGAATGTAGGCAATCTGTCCATAGGTGGTGACAAGGATGAAATCAATATGATCTCTATAGGTTGGATCAGGTAACTCAGGAAAGACTAGATGATGTTCTTTTAAGACATTTTCTATGTTGGCATTCATCCTTATAGTGTATTCTTGATGGGTCATTGTTATGCAAGAAAGAAGAGCCTTTTTATGTTCCTTTGGAGGTGGAATCATTGGCTTCCTCTTGGGTTTGGTTTGGATAGTTTGTTGTATTAGAATGGAGGATGGTTTTCTGGATGGCTTTGGTTTTGTGACTATAAGAGGTTTTCTGGTTGTCCTTGGTTTTGGAGGTGGTTTTGGTTTGGGGACAGGTTTTGGTTTTGGGATGTAGGTGTTTTTTTGGTTTATGCTTTGGTAGAAGGTGTTGGTGAGGTTTTTGGTCTTGGTACAGGGGCTGATTTAGACTGTATCTGCCTTATCCTATGTTGAACAGAAGTGTCATCCATCCAAGGATATGGAAGAGGAAAATTATCAGTAATGGCCTCTAGATTAGCAGAATTGTAAAATGAGATCTCTTCCTTAGTGATAAGAAAGAGTTGAAGAGGACCTGAGGGAGATGGAAACACTTTTCTAGGAGGTCTTAATACTAGCAACATTTGAAGAAGTTTCTTAGTGAATGTTTGAATGATTGACTGTTTATCAGGAATATGAATTTTGTGGTTCTTTAGATTTAATGGAGGATTTGGAAGAAGTTGAGTCCTATGGAGAGTGTGAGGATACTCAAGCTCAGAAAATGGATATTCCTGAGAAGATAGATGAATTGACTGTGAAAGAAACATCCTAACAATTTTAGAATTAATTTCTAACCTAGTCTGGAATTCTGAATATGTCATCCTGATTAGATTGAGTACTTGAAGGAGGAAATCAAGATTATCATCAATAACTATCTTGTGAGAGAGAGGACTTTGTGGTGGAGTTTTAGGAGGAGTGGGAGGAGGATATAACCATCCTAGAGGAGCTCTAAAATTTGGTGGAGTCCCATTCTTATGGAACTTCCTCAATTTGTTCAGGAATTACTTCCCCAGATCTGATGAGATCCATCCAAGTCCAATCCAAATAGATGGATGGGCCTGGGTTCCAGATAAAATACACTTTAGGAAGAGGAACAATGATGGGATACTTCCCATGTTGAAAAAAGCTCTATGAGGATTGGTAAGATAATCCTCAGGTAGATTGGAGAAGGCTTCAGTGTTGAGAATGGATGGAGGCTATGTTGAAGGAGGTTGACTCATAGGTTGAGTAACCTCTAGAATGACAAAGGATGATGATGGATGAGGAGGTGAAAGTGAACGATAACACATCATTATTATTGGGGAGTTGGTTCTGATTGGCGAGGAGTGATGTGGTGGTGATGGAAAGTGAGTTGGAGGTGGATAGAAATGAGGATGAGGTGGTGAGAAGTGAGGAGATAGGCTTGACCTCTGAATGATTTTGCTAGAGTTTGTAGAGAATCAATTCTTTGGTCAATCTTATCAGCTCTCAGGATCATAGAAGACATGGTAGTGGAAAGAATATGATCCATTCTATTCATTTGAAGGGCTAAAGTAGACAAACAGTGTACAATCATTGTTAGTCTATCCTCTAGGTGATGTGGGATTGGTTGTGTAGTGGGAAATAAAGTGTTTGGTTGATGAGGTAGAGGAATGGAGGATTGAGGCTGAGTTTAAGAGAGTTTAGAGGGTACAACTGCGATACTTTCTTCTCTATCTTCTATTTTTGTTTCTTCCTCAATCCTTTCTGTGGCTTCCTCACTTGTTGGCTCTTCCATAGTATCTTGCCTTTTTCCTTCTTCTCGAATTTCTATTTTCTTTATTTGCTCTTCTTTTCTTGGCTTTTGGGAGATCCACCCTTGTGAAGTCAACTTGAAGCCAATTCTTTTTACTGTCTTTATTAATTTATTCTCTCACCTTATGGTCTTCTCAATCTTCCTTGGAGAGGTCCACATTTGTTGTCTTCATGATCTTGCTCATGACCATCCCATAAGGTAGATAGTACTTGGTGGATGTCTTTACCAAGTAAAATTGATCAGCTATTATTTGTGTCAATTCTAATCTTTTCTTATGTTTCAATGCCCATAAGATCTTGGCTTCTTTTCAAAAATCTAATCAGTGCCTCCTATCTTAGGATATATGTTATTATAAATCAACATATGAGCTAACTTAAGATCTAAATTCAGATGGCTAACATGTAAGTAAGTAGCATTTTCTTTGATTTCCACTTCAGCCAAATCTGAAAACAAACTTGTCCTGTCTGATGGCCAATCAATCTCTTGATTCTCTATCTCCGGAATGTTGAAAGTATTTCTTTTATTCTCTGAAGATAGATCTATCTCTATCTTTCTTATCCATGATTTTCTAGTGTTGTAGTTGAAATTGGTAGCAAGGACTTGAATCATTCTGATGTATGACTTATCCTTGTAGCTCATGAAGCTTTCTCATCCTTGGACAAGATTCAGCCCATTCTCTCCAAATTCTTCAAAATTAACTACTCTTCCTTCAACTATTTTCCTCCCTTTGAAACACTTGCTAAATTTGTTATAATTAGAGGAATTGTCATTGAAGATTACCTTAAGGATGTAATCTTCTGTTCTTCTTCTTTTTCTTAGTGTTTCTTCCTCTATCATCTCTCTTCTTCGTTCTTTAGAATCTGAAACTTTTGCTTGCTTGCTAGCCCTTTTGGTTCTTGCCATTTTAGCAATAGATTAAGTTCTTGGCTTAGGAGGTTGAAAAGGGGAGTTCTCAGAAGGTTTGGAGATGAAAAATCTCTAATGTGAATTGAGATGGGAGCAGGTGAATGGAGGGAAAATGTGGACAAAGAAAGGATTTTAAATCACCTTTCTATGGAACGAGCTCAGAGAAATGAGATAGTGGCGCATAGTTTCTTAGCTTAGGGTTGTAAAAGAGGATGGAGCTTCTATTGGGGTTTAACAGAAGTTCTATGCAATACATAGCTTATATAGAGTTTCTGAGTTAATAGCCTCAAAGGTTCTATGCAGCTTGTGTAGAGGTGGAATTCAAGAGGCAGAAGTTATGTGCATAATATAAGTTCAACAGAACTTCTATGTTCATGATCTTAGAAGTTCTATGGAATAGATTTTAGGTATACAGAAGTGCGATTTTCAACAAACCTATGTGACAAAAGTTCTAAGTGAGTGTTATAAAACTTCTATGTGACTTCTGATGTATGTTTAGTGGTATGATAGAGTTTTTGTGCTACCTTTGAAGCACTTTAAAATATATTCAGAGGTTCTGTGTCACTTCTATCATGCTTCTGAATCAATTTATTTAATATTTATAAGTAATTTTAGGCATTTAAACATTAGGAATAAATATGTATTTTATGAGCATGGATCTATTACACTGAGTTCTCTTCTAATTTTCCAAAATCTATCTTTTTGAAGAGGTTTTGTAAAAATGTTCACTAACTGATTTTCATTTGGTACATAATCTAAAAAGATATCATGATTTTGTAATGGTCTCTAATGAAATAATGTCTAACCTCTATGTGTTTAGTTCTTGAATGTAGTGCTGGATTCTTAGTCAGAATCATTACACTATTATTATCACATCTAATAGGAGTATTAACATATGTTATTTGATTAGTGAATTTCAGTTACTTATATTTTGTATTTCAAGCTTAATTACTATAGCAATTACTATAGCGCTTGTGAAGTCTATGTCCGAAGTTAAGCTTTTGGACATGAAGTTGATTTTCGGACTTAATGGTAGCTATTCTGATAATCATTGTAGTAGCCACTGTAACACTTCACTATAGTAGATCACTATAGCACTTGTGAACATGGCTATGTACAAAGTTAAATTTGTTAGTCCCAAAGCTTAGGCAAATACCTAAGAGGAGAGGGGTGAATTGGGTACTTAAAATTTTGCTAAACACTGTTAGGATTAATTGTCCCTCTAGTAACTAATCCAATCACTCAATCAATGCACAAATAAATAAGACACAGGAATTTTTGTAGTGGTCCAAGTTAACATTCTACTCCACTCTTTCGAGAACACTCTCCTCTTAGTGTCTTGGGTTCTACTACCTCCAATAGTAGAAATACAATTAGTGTACCCTGCACTCTTCTAGATTCTAGCTCTAGGGTACATAAATAAATAGCTCTTATTTGCACTTAGATAATCACATCTCTTCTTAAGTTTGGCCTCAGCTACCAGCTCAAGGAAATTATACAGAATGAATATCGAAAGTTAAAGCACTTAAACAAACATTTCATAAAAGCATAGGGGAAGAATTCTAAAGATTAGATGCAGAAGTAAAAGATCTTCATGAAAGGTGATTAGGAGCTTTTAAAGAAAGTTGAGAATGGTTTGAATGCAAGGCTCACAACTCTTGAAAGATGTAGAAGGTTCGGGCTCCACTTAGTAATTTCTCTCAAGAAGGGATTGAATGTTTTTCTCAATTGTTTCTTCCTTCTTGTTCTTAATCCACCAATGTTGCATTTATAAACTGCCTTGAATTTCATCCATTGGTGGTAGGTGAACTTTATTAATGATAAAAGATCATTTTGATTAACAAATTTGAATTCTCTGTCTTCTAATTAATTCTCATTTGGTAGAATGCCTGCGACACTGACCAGGGAGTAGATTTTTTCCTGATACTTAATAAGTATTGGTCAAAAAGAGTTTGCAATGATTGATACTTTCATCAATTTAGAAAGAGCCTCATTAATGTTGAATGAAGTCCAACAATTTAGTTCATCCATTGCTCATCTTTACTTACGTTAGACAAAGTATCTATCCAGCTGTCAATCAGACAAAGTCCCTTTGTCTTCTAGTTTATCCATGGCAAGTAATAGACAAATCCAATTAGCACGAACGAAACATATTTATAGTGGTTCATCTTTTACTTTGTCCATTGCAAGTAACAGACAAATCAAATTAGATGGACAAATTTTTTTTCCTGCAGTTTATCTTTTAGTTTGTACGTGATAAGTAACAGGCGAATTATAGAGGCGTGGACAAAGATGGCTTGTCATATATCCAGATAAAGTAAGTTATTCATCTATGGCTTACTTAGATCAGATGAATCCTATTGCTCCTCCTTTGTCTGTGTTGATAGATGATCATTGGCTTGGTAAGCTATTCATCTATGGCTTACTTAAACAGACATAGTCTGTTATATGCTCGTTCCTTCGCATTCATCTTAGATGAACTTCACTTTGACAAATGAACAATGACTCGGTTGATTACTTTTCATTTTGAGCTTTGCCCATAGCGGAAATTCATCTCTAGTGTTGTATTTGTTCGGAGCACTTATTTGTTTGGATAGAGTGATTGATGCCTTCAATATATTTTGATTCTTCTCTATGTTCTTTTCCTCGTAAGGTCTACGACTTGATTCTACATACTATATGCTTGACAATAACCATTAGTATATAATCTTTAATCAAGTTTTGTTCGTCATCAAAACCGCACATTTACACTAACATTCTCCCCCTTTTTGATGATGAAAAAACTTGATTGAAAATTATCTTATATAAGATAATCTCCCCCCTGAATGTTGCAATCAGATAAAAATATTTTATAAGTTTTAATCATTCCACAAGTTGCCATTATCCATGATCTCCCCTGACTGGTTAATATATGTATTCTCCCCCTGATTTCTTTCTGCTGGAATAGAATTTGCTTTGATAGTTGCATCAAAGTATCTTTTCTTTTGAGTAAATTTCTGGCGAAGTAATTCAAACTCACTAAAGAGAAAGTTGTATGATTGTTGCAACTTATCAAACATTTTGCATTTGACATGAGTACTATTCAAGCTTGAAGAGTCAGAACTATAAGAGTAATATGAGTTTACCTCCACCTCCAGCTCTGTTTGGCTTGGGAATACAAAGTTCAAGGCTAGCAAAAGTGCATGACTAAGTAAAGTAAACAGATTTATTTTCTATAATCATGATTTATGTGTTTGATTACATATTCTGGGCATTATTGATTACTTCGGTTGTAAAGGTTGTTCATGTTTGATTGGAATGTAGCATTAGAAGTTGTATCACCTATCATATGGAATATATCTACTTTCGTTGGGAGCTAAGTTATATTTGCACATGAGTTTCACATTATAAATTTAGCTCATGATATGACCATACATACTGCAATGAAATGCATTGGCTTATCCATTTGATTATAAGAAAGAATGATTTGAGGAAGGATGATTGATGATTGCTTATAGTGATTGAAAGTTGTAGAAATATAGGAATGAATGTGATTAATCAAACCTCAATTGAATGGAGGAAGTAGAAGGAAAATATGGCCTAAAAATTTGGACAACAAGGTCAGTGCCTTGACATTATTCATGCTACAATAATGTGGTGGAGCATCTAGCAAGATGCACTAAATTCACACTGCTACAATAAAACTATTAATGCCACAGTGGCACTATTCCTGCTATAGTGTTTAGCTACAATGACACTATTTCCTCTTTAGTAACACTATTCATGCTACAGTAATTCTTAATTTAGGTATATTTTGTTATATTTTTATTATTTTGGATGTATTTTACGTAACAATATCTATGATAAATATTGAAAATAGAAACATGTGATGTGATAGAGATTAAATACTTAAGTGAGATGATGACCTGAAAGATAGATTTACTTGTGCTTAATGATTTAATTTAGTATGAATTTGAGTTTGGTTATTTGATCGAGATTTAAATGCATGCTTGGATAATTCTTATATGAAATTGAGTTTGAATTCCTACAAAAACATCTTTATGTGTATTTGGGATTAGATGCTTGCTGGGATGGATCTTTTGAATATTAGGAACTCGCCCATGAATGGGCTTTATTGATTATGCTAACTATGATGGCAAAGAGGCCAGTTCTAGCCTATTGTGTGCTACTCTTTTGATTACATGATGGGTGTAAATGGAGAACTTACTGTAACGCCCCGCCCTCCTGGGGTCGTTACTCCACTTTACACCATAAATCCACATGATTATACCATGATTTTT
>JAYJMB010003181.1:0-14380 GCA_036873735.1 Pouteria campechiana
CCACAAACTCACATAGCTGATCAAAAGCACTCATTTTGCACATTATATTGCCTCTTTTTCTAGGCTGATTTGTAGATAGTTTGAGCACATACAAAATAATAACTCATTGAAGCAAATTAGATATCAATAATTTAGATATATGATTAAGATAGAACTTTAGACTTATTTTCTATCAGCGCAATGGAGATTAATTAGCTATAAGAAACCATAGTCTGATTGAGAGATATTACTCGTTTAAGCTCTGTTTCTATTTTTCTCTCAGTTCCTCAACATTTTTTGTTAACACAGTACTACTTTTATATTGCTTCAGAAATTTTTGCCCGTTGGAAGTAGTTGGCTTTCTTTGAATTTTGAAAACCATTCTAAATTTTCTCATTGAAAAGTTATCTTTTTGATAAACTTGTTGTAGCTGGAAAGCCTGTAGTACCATCCTTAAAGAAGATGTCTTTCCAATTTTGTCAAACACTAGATGACTTTTCTGCATGACTAACACTTTCATTATTTTGGAAAGACCCTCATTAAGCCTAAAGGGATGTAGTCTCTGAAAGTTGCAACCTTTGTCAAAGTGAAGTGCTTTCCTTTGAATTTCTTTTCTTCTTTAGCTAAGCTCAATTTATCTAGTTTGTTTAATAGAGTATGCTTCAAATGAGAGCTTGAATGGAGAGTGCAGTTAGTGATGTCTGATACAAGCAGCTTCTACTCGTAATGATATGCCATAGAGACTTAGCCAATGTTTTTCTAAGGACTTTGTCTTATCAAGTCCTAGATTGTCTCTTATAAGTAATAGATAAATAGGCTTTGAGTAAATCCGCATGATATTCAACTTCAACTTTGTAAATTTGTCAAAGATCATTGGAGCATTTTACTTCATCTTCTAGTTTGTCTATTGTAAGTGATAGATGAATTGTAGAAGTGCAGATGAAGTTCTTCTCTTTATTGTTTATCAGACAAAGTTTTCTTTCACCAGGTGAAGTAACTTTGTCTATTAGTTTATCTGTTCTAAGTAACAGACAACTCTTGTTGGTGCAGACAAGACCTCTTTATAGCAGACAAAATTTCTTTCACTAGACAAAGTTTTCTTTCACCAAACGAAGTAGCTTTGTCTATTAGTTTGTCTGTTGTAAGTAACAGATGACTCCCTTTGGTGCGGACAAGGCTCCTTCTTAGTAGATGAAATGACTTTGTTATTGTTTGTCTATTGAGATCTACAGATGAAGTCGTAAGCCACTGACCAAGTCTTTCACATTGTTCATCTATTAGTTTGTTCGTCATAAGTGATAGAAAAGGTTATGATGCACTAACAAATCCTTTCTTCAGTGGTTCGTCTGATTGTTTGTCTATTGTAAGTGGCAAACAAACTTGAAAATAAAGATGATATACAAAGTTGTTCTTTCATAGCTACTGTACCGCTTCTACTCTGTCTTTTATGTCTTCTGTAGAAGATTGCAGACACGTTCCTTGATCTTCTTCAGTTTCAAATAGACATTATATGAGAGATAAATGCTTGAATAATTTAACTTCATTTTAGCTCTTTATTTACCTAAGTTCAGCTCTATTTTATTTTTTCTTTTGCAAGCTGAATTCATCTTTGTGTTGTGGACAAGTATTGATTATAGGCAGTTTATCTGACTTGTCCCTGGAATGATTTGCCTGAATCTTTCTTAGGTAGATGCTCTCTGATGCTGACTTTATCTATAGGAAATTTATCTGATCACTTATTGAGGCCTAAAATCATGACTACAAATACTCTTTGTGGCTTCTTTTCAACATTTTAGTGTCATTCTTTTTAAGCATTCTTATCTTCTTTCCGTTAATGGATTTTGCATGCTAATGTATTCTCTGTATACATTGTCCACTATAATTGAATTATTTCCTTGTATATTTATATCTGTTTCTGCAATGCTTCAGAATATAATTGTTAGTATCACAAATATTCACTCATATGTTGTTGTTCATCATCAAAACTTGGCTATTTGCCATATACACCATTTGGTTCAACACTTACTTCTTCATTTATTACCCTTCCTGTTGTTCTGACACAAGATGCAAGATCTTCATTTTCCATTCTTGTTCTTTCTTCAATAGAGAAATAATCTTGTATCAACTCATTTATCATTTTAGTCAGAAAATTTTCTTTGGTAGCTTCTCTACTTATTTCATAAGTTTGTATATATAAGTTGACTCCTATTACTGTTGAAGGGGCTTCCTCCCTTTCTTCTCTGACTGATTCAAACCTTTCTTCTTCTTCTTCTTCTTCTTCTTCTTCACTCACTCTTTTTAGTTGTCTTGACCTTTTTGCTTTCTCAGTGACTATACCATCTGATGCTATGGATATTCTCATTCTTTTTAGTGCCACTTTATCATCCATGTCTGCGTACTTGAATTTATCCAGTACTTCATGTGATAAATCTACTTCTAATTTTCTTAATATTTTTTTCATTGCCTTTCCATAGGGTAGAGATGTCTTGCTGATGATTTGACTTGATGAAGCTATTCAAACATGAGTTTGGCTAGATCTAGCTTCTTCTTACATTTCAGTGCCCACAGAATCCTTACATATTTTTCAAAAATGTTATCCCTAGTTCCAATCTTGGGATAAATGTTGTTGCTTAGGATATTGTGTGCAAGTCTTAGATTCACAGATTCTTGGGATTTAGACTTCTTACATCATCCCCAATGGTTGTCCCTGTTAGTTGTTAAAATAACTTTTTTCTGGGTGTTGACCATTCGAATGTCTGTATTTCAATCAAGGGGAGATTTAAGCATTCTCTGATGCTTTCAGCAGACATATTTATTTCCTTGTCTCCAATCCAGGACTTTTTCAACTTAGGATCATAGTTGCAAAAAAGTAGTTTTGCCATTTTTGAATAACACTTGTCTTTGCAACTCATGAATTCGCTCCACCACTAGGAGTTTATCCAACTGCATACTTCCATCTTCATCTATTTGAAGAAGTCAAAATCAATGACCTTTATATCCTTAGTTTATGGGGTGGTACATCTCTCTTGACTCTTCTCTATTTCTTCTTCTGCCCAATGTGGATGCTGGAGTCATCTTTGCAGTTCTTGAACCTGCCATCTTCATCAATCAAGTTTAGGATTTTGATGTAGGAGAGCTTGGGGGTTCTTGGCAGCAAGATAAGCACGTGAAAATGGTGCCAAGAGGATGAAAGTGAAGAGGGAAACATTGTGGTCACCTTTTTTTAAGGAGGGATTCTATCGCTAATAGTGAAGGGGAGAGGTAAGTCTAAGACAATCTTAAAAAAGGGATTTCTATGGTCGAACCTCAAGGGCTTCAGATGAATTAGATGGCTTCAGACAATTCTATAGACAAATTAGTGACTTCATTTGCAGGCAGATATGAGATGATTTGATTTCAATTTATTTCTAATCCTAGATAAGCATGATTGTCTGAGAGCATGATATTGTGTGCAAGGCTCACTTATGATCATGGGATTTTAATTTAAAAAAAATGAATGACTAATCTCTCAATTTTATATTATGTGCATAAGTGAAGAAAAAAAAGAGCATATGGTTTGCAGTATGCATAAACGATTCAAAATAATGTACTTTCAATTCTAAGGCACTCTAATCAAAGTTTTAAAGATCATCATAAGTCTCTTGAAAGTTTGAAACTTTATATTTGAGAATTACCTTGTTATCTTGAATGTTATGATATTTGAAAGATGCTTACTTGGTTGTCTTCAGCTCATCTAGATTTTTCATAAGTTGATTCTCCTAATTTCTCTTATTTCTGCAGCTCCTGCATAGAGTCAATTGCTTGGATCTTTTGGACCTTATCAGCTTCATCACATATAGTTTCTCATGTATCTTTAACAAAGCTACACATGGATGTTCTATCAATCTTTGTGGAAGACAAGAATCTATAACAGATATCATTAATGTATAAAAGTTTGCAAGTAACTTGTCCCTAAGCAGAAGTATTATGGAACGATTTAGCCATGGGAATCTCTTCACAAGTTAAATTCTGATGGTCAAAATTAACTTGCAAAGCCTCATCTGATACTACTTGTTGTTCCCATGTAGTAGATAGCTTAAGAGGGGAGGGGTCAATTAAGCATATAAAAAAAATCATGGCCAAATAAAAATTAATGTGCTAAGCATAAATGACATTATAATGCATATGTGATTTTCATAGTTTTTCACATAATTATGATGTTTACTTCATGTATAGATTCTACTTTTCATTGTTGTTCTCTTTTAAAGAAAGTTATCATGTGTGTGTAATGATGTATATAATAGTATCATGCTAAGTAATCAAGCAGGCAATACACACGACAATTTTTATAGTGGTTCGGGAACCTCATCTCTACATCCACTCTTCCAAGAGCATACACTCATTTTGCCTTAGGTTCTACTATATCCCATATAATGTACATATATTAGTGATCCTAGCACTCTTCTAGATACAAGCTCTAAGGGGCATAAATAGTGTTCCCAACGCTCTTTTGGATTCTAGCTCTAGTTGGCATAAACATAGTGCTCCTAGCACTCTTGTAGTTTTCATGAGCTCATCAGGAAACTCACTAGTTTCCAAGATCATCAACAAACTTATTAGTTTTCCAAACCTCCCCAATAACTCATTCAATGTAGTTTTCTTGAGCATACCACAAACTCATATGGCTTATTAACAGCACTCAGTTTGTACATCACTTTGCTTCTTTTACTAGGCTGAATTGTACATAGTTTAATCACATATAAATTGATTACTTGTTGAAGCATATTAGATGTCGATACTCTAAAAATATGATTAAGAGAGAGGTTACTCGTTTAAGCTTTTTTCTCATCTTTCTCTCAGCTTTCTCATTCTTCTTCGTTGACACTATACTGCTTTTATATGACTTCAAAAAAAATTTATTCGTTGGAGTAGTAGGTTTTCTTTGAATGTTGAAGATTGTTCTAAATTTTCTTGAGTTGAAAAGTTATCTTCATGATAAACTCGTCCTAGTTGAAAAGCTTGCAAAGCTATCCTTGAAGAAGATGCCTTTCCAATTTTGGCAAATACTGGATAAAAACTTTCTGCATAACTAACTCTTTTATTATTTTGGAAAGAAACCCATTAAACCTAAAGGGATGTAGCCTCTAAGAGTTGCAATCTTTGTTAAAGTGAAGACTGGTTTCCTTTGAATTTTTTTCCATCTTCAACTAAGCTCATTTTGTCTAGTGTTTAATAAGATCTGATTTGAGTAAAACTTTGGCAGGAGAGTGTAGCCAGCAATGTCTAGTACAAGTAGCTTCTACTCATCATGATATGCCATAGAGATTCAGCTATAGTTTGCCAGAGGACTTTGTCTAATCAAGTCCTAGTTTGTCTCTTGTAAGTAACAGACAATTTACTCTAAGTAGATCAACATGATAGACAACTTCATCTTTGTAAATTTGTTTACAATCGTTGTAGCATTTTTACTTCTTCTAGTTTATCTATTATAAGTAATAGATAAATTGCATAGGTGCAGATGAAGTTCTTCTCTTACTGTTCATCAAACGGAGTTTTCTCACCAGACAAAGTTTCTTTCATCAAACAAAGTAGCTTTGTCGGTTAGTTTATCTGTTGTAAGTAGCAAACAACTCTTATTGGTATAAACAAGGCTTCTTCATAGCAAACCAATATACTTTGTCTATTGATTTATTTATAGAGAGCTACAAATGAATTTGTAAGGCTCAGACGAAGTCCTTGAACTAGTTCGTCTGTTGGTTTGTCTGTCGTAAGTAATAGACAAATTGATGAGGCACAAATGAATCCTTTTTCCAGTAGTTTTTCTATTGTTTTGTCTATTATAAGTAACAAATGAATCGTATAGAGGCATAGATGAATCATTTTTTCAGTAGTGCATCTGATGGTTTGTCTATTGCAAATGGCAGACGAACTTGCAGATGAAGATAGCATGCAAAGTAAGTTATTTATCTGTGGCCACTGTGCCATGTCTACTTCATCTTCTATATCATTTGTAAAGGATTATAGACAAATTCCTTGATCTTCTTCTATTCTAAATAGACTTTATATGAGAGATAAATGCTTGATTAATTTGACTTCATTTTTAGCTCTTCATTTGTCTAAGTTCAACTTCGTTTCATCTCTGCTTCTGCAATCTAAATTCGTCTTTGTGTTGCAAACAAATGTTGTGTATGCTAGTATTATGTGTATAATTTTGATTACAATAAAACTTATTTTAGACTTGACATATGTTAATATGTTGTTAGTTTATAAAGCTTGAAATGTAGTCAAGTATGCTTGAAGAGTATGTATTTTAATTGAGTAGTCATTATGTAAGCATATTTGCAAGTTATTAGAAAATGAAGAAAATCACTATGATCTATATTGCAATCAACTTGGTTTATCATATTATGCTGCATTGGATCATATTTATAATTATTAAGATAAAATTATATGCTTTAGAGAGATATCAATTTTATATACTAAAGAATGTAAGCTTTAAAGAGTTTTTCTAAATACAAAAACATGATTCAAATTTTATATCTATGATTCTAAACTTATGCAAATTGTAGATAAATATATGTAGCAATATTACTTGTTGTAGTGTTTGCTACAATTTTAGGGATGCTACTACAATGACAAGGGTCAGAGCTACAATAGTGCTAGCCATACCCTAGGCACCTGCACCTACCGCCTGCGATATTCCAGTAGTGACGCTTCTTCTCATCGACCCACAGTCGAATTCCCATAGCGCCTGCTACTGCTACAGTAACTGCTATAGTGATATTACTATAGTAAATAGGAGTGATGATACTATTTGTATCGCCTATCATACCCCCAGCTGCCTGCCATATCGCCTGGGGCTCAGGCACCTACAGTACCGCCTGGCGACCCCCAAAAGTCAAAAATTTGAACATTGGTCTACCAAATCAACTCCAATGGTCATGATTTTGAGAAATCTACTTAAGGAAAAGTGGAGGGATGTTTCCAAGTGGTTGTTGCATTCATTTTGAAGATACTTTTGAGCTTTAACCTTTTCATTCTCAAGTAATCAAAGGCCAAGAGCTTAAACCTTCTTTATACTCACACAAGAGCTTTCAATTTCACAACATTCATGCAAGGCCTTTTTTTTACAACACAAATGGAAGATTATTAGCACTGAAAAAGAGCTACTGAAATCACTTCTTCCCCAGTGCTCAACAAGAAGCACATTCAAAGTGTAATTCTCTCTTTCTTTTATTTGCATATTCCTTGAGCTGGTAGAGGCTAACCAAGAAGAGTGAAGAGTAAGTTGATTGTTGGAGAGATTGTTCTCATAATTGATTGCTAAGTTTATGCTCCCTTGAGATGGAATCAAGAAGAGTGTGAGGAGCACTAGTTTATGGCCTCTTAAGCTGGAATCAAGAAGAGCAAGTCGATTGTTGGAGAAATTATTCTCATAATCGATTGCTAAGTTTATGCCCCCTAGAGTTAGAATCTAGAAGAATGTGAATAGCACTTGTGTAATTCCATTATAGAGAGATAGTGGAACCCAAAGCATGAAGAGGAGTATTCTTGGAGGAGTGGAGTAGGGAAGGTTGCCCAAACCACTATAAAAAATATTGTGTGCTATTCGTGTGTGATTGCTTTACTTTCTTGCATTTAACTATTTTACTTCTTATTTTATTACAACTTGCACACAAGCACAAAAAGGAGAGAAAGTAATTAAATAGGGGTTAAGTAAGAAATTTTTATAAACCCGATTCACCCCTTCTCTCTTAGGTTAAGCCATGCTTATAGGAACCAATAGTGTATAAGTAGTTTATCTGACTTATCCGTGGAATAATTTATCTAAATTTGTCTAAGGCGGATGCTATCTAATACTGATAATAACTTTATATGTAGCAGATTTATTCGATCACTCATTAAGGCTTGAATGTCATAGCTACAAATATACTTTATGGCTTCTTTGTAAAGTTTCAGTATCATTCTTTCTGAGTGTTCTTGTATTCTTTTAGTCAATGTGTTTTGCTTGCTAGTGTATTCTCTATATACATTATCCATTGCATTTAAGTTGCTTCCTTGTATATCATTTATATCTGTTTTTGCAATACTTAGGAACACAACTGTCAATACCACAAGTATTCACTCATATATTGTTGCTCATCATCAAAACTTAGCTATTTGCCATATATTTCATTTGGTTCAATAGATGGACCATCCATCAATGAGGTAAATAATGAAGGTAACAATTCCTTTTCTAAAGATTGAAGGTTCATGCATGATCATCCTAAAAACCAAATAATTGGTGATATTTATGATAGAGTGAGAACTACATCTTCATATCATCAAATATGTGGTAATCTTGCTTTCATTTCTCAATTAAAGCTAACTTGCATAGATCAAGCTTTAGAAGATGAAAATTGGATTATAGCTTAAGAAGAATTAGACCAGTTCAAACGTAATGATGTGTGGATACTTATTCTTGGACCTAATACTTATTCTTGGACCTAATCATCAATCTGCTATAGGAACTAAATAGATCTTTAGGAAAAAAATTAGATGATTCTGGCATAGTAGTAATAAATAAAGCAAGATTGGTAGCAAAAGGGTACTACCAAGAGGAAGGGATAGATTTTGAAGAGTTATATACCCTCATTGCTACAATTGAGGCTATTAGAATATTACTAACTTTTGTGTCTTTCATAAATTTTAAACTTTATCAAATGGATATCAAAAGTGCATTCTGAAATAGTTTTATTAATGAAGAGGTTGATATAGAACAACCTGGGTTTGAAGATGCTCATGATCCAAATCATGTTTTCAAAATCAAGAAAGCTTTCTATGGATTAAAACAAGTTCTTAGAGCATGGTATAAAAGACCAAGTAAATTCTTAATAATAAAAGGATTTACTAGAGGTAAAGTAGATACCACACTCTTCATTAAGCATGACAAAAAAGATATATTGATTATTCAAATATAATTTGAGTTGTTGTAGACATGGCATTGAATTGGCATGCATGTGGTTATGTTATATAAATATATATGTAATATGCCCATGGTGGCATGTAGTTAAATGCCTATATGGTGTGCATTGCCTATGTGGCTTATTAATTGTCATGTGGCATATTGCCTGTGTGGCTTACTAATCGCATGTGTGGAGTATTACTTGTGTGGCGTATTGATCACTTGTGTGGTGTATGACCTATGTGGCTTATTGATCGCTTGTGTGGCATATTGCCTATGTGGCTTGTTGATCGCCTGTGTGGCATATTGCCTATGTGGCTTGTTGATCGCCTGTGTGGCATATGGCCTGTGTGGCTTATTGATTGCCTATGTGGCGTATCGCCTGTGTGGCTTATTAATCGCCTATGTGGCTTGTTGATCGCCTGTGTGGCTTATTGATCACCTGTATGGCATATAGCCTATGTGGCTTATTGATCGCTTGTGTGGCGCATGGAATTTGTGGCTTATTGATTACCTATGTGGCTTGTTGATGACCTATGTGGCATGTATAGCCTGTGTAACTTATTATCGCCTATGTGGCAGATAGCCTATGTGGCTTATTGATCGCCTGGGTGGTGCATGGCCTGTGTGGCTTATTGATCGCCTATGTGGCTTATTGATTGCATGTGTGGCGTATAGCCTATGTGGCTTATTGATCGCCTGTGTGGCATATTGCCTATGTGGCTTATTGATCTCCTGTGTGACGTATTGCTTGTGTGGCTTGTTGATCACCTATGTGGCATGTATAGCCTATTTGGCTTATTGATTACCTGTGGCAGATAGCTTATGTGGCTTATTGATTGCCTGTGTGGTGCATGGCCTATGTGGCTTATTGATTGCCTGTGTGGCATGTATATGTTTTCCTTTTGAAATGAGTTTGTGAATGTTTGACTTGATGGGGATAGTGAGTACCCCATGATTGCATATAGGCACCATGTTTTGATTGAAATTTAATATATTGCATCATGATTTGAAATGTTGAAATTATATACCTCCATGTATTTGCTTTGAAATTCATATTTGGTTATTTGTTCAATTGAAATGCTTTTGATATGGCATTACATGACATTTCTATGTGAGTCATGAGTCATTTTAAACTATGAGTCATGGGAGGTATGGCTAGTTCATGTGGGTTATGATGTATTATGATGACAGTGGAATAGGAATGCAATGCAATGACTTGTGACTTTAATGTGATCTAGATGCCTGGGTGGCATGTGATGTGGCTATGAATACAAATGTCTGAATAGCATAGTTATAATGTTGTGAGTCTAATATGATATGACATTGGCGAGTTTTAGTATGCTTGGATGGCGATGTGTGGTTATGTCTCGGTGGTATCATTATAACATGACATGACATGAATGTCTTGATGATAGTTTATGATAATGTCTTGATGACAGTGTATGATGGCGTCTTGATGGCAGTATAATATTGATTTGCCCTAGTGGCTTATGATGTATTATGTCATACCATTGACATGCCTTAATGACTAATTATATTTTTATTTTATATTATATGCCTGTGGTGGCTATGTTACATGATAGGCCCATGGTGGCTTTGGTTACGTTGTATGCCTATGGTGGCTTTGGATATATTGTATGCCAATGGTGGCTATGGTATATGATCTACTTGTGGCGGCTATGTATATGTGATTGCCTTAGTGACTGATATTTTGTTATGCCATAGTGGCTTATGTCTAGGTGGCATGGTACATGATATTGGAGTAATGGTGATTGATAACTTGTGAGTAAGATACATTTGATCTCTAATAAATTTGTGATCCTAGTGAGTCCTAATGTTGAGCATGACTTGATGATAAGGTCATGATAATGAACATGTCTTGATGAGTATGTTTTGATGGCATGGTTGTGTCTGAGTCCCCATTATGAGGATGCCTTGATGGTCAAGTTGTATATGAGTCCTAATTGTGAGGATGACTTTCTAATGATGAAGTATTCTGAGGATATGTCTAATCTTGGTGAATTGTGTTTTAGTAAGTACATGTGTATTATAGGCATGGGGACATGTTGCATTGTCATGCTCCTTCGCATATCATGAATGTACGCATGTTTTGGATTTCATATACTTGAGCATGTTATTTCATAGATTTATTGATCATTGTTTTCTATCTTGCCCACTTACTAAGTTTGCCTAGACTCATATTATTTTATTCATGGTTTTTGGGCAACAGGTCATGCGAAGGAGCCCAACTAGGGTTGGTGCTCATGATTGGGATTAGCTAGTGACTCTCATGCTAATTTGGTGTTTGGATTCTAAATATTTTGACACAAGTGTATTTGGTATATGATAGATTCAAAATGATGTGTATATATATATATTAAAATATATTGACATGTCATAATGATAGATGTATTTATATATAATGTGTGTGGATGGATTGTTGATACTTGTCCAGTTATGCCATTTGCTATTACAATGCGGCTTACGATTTTAAACCATATGTGAGTGTATGTGGGTGTGTATTATTGTTAATATTAGTGATGTATACGTGATTGGAGATATGGTGTTATATGTGAATGATTATACAGTTGCAAAACCCTTATATTTCAGGGGAGACTTTGGCAAATTTTTGACAGAAGATTTCCCTTAGAAATGGGGCTCTAGGAGCGGGGTGTTACACTTATATTCAATTATCTATGTGATAATTCCCAATATTCTTTTCTAAAATTTGATAGTAGGAAAAGATCGATAAGCTCCTCCAACATTTGACAATCAAGAAAGATTTATAATATTCTTGTTTGGCATTCCATCATTGAGAAATATTGATAAGTTCCTTCAGCATTCATGTGGGGGCGAAAGAGAAAATTTGAGAGCCATTTGGGGCTGAGTTGAGGATGTAAAACTGTTACACCCCAAAGCAGGGTGTTTGGCCAAATTGGAATCCAATTGAAAAGGGAAAACAAATAGGATGTGCAAGTGCAGAAAATAGAATGTAGCGGAAGCACACAAGCATACACAACAATAAGAATACAAGGATTATAATGGTTCAAGCCCCCTTGGCACTAACTCCACTCTTCAAGGTATCCCCAACCTTGGGTTCAACTTTAGTTTCTAAAGATCACCAAGAACTCATACAACCTAGTTTCCCATGAGCTAACCAAAAACTCATACACATTGGTTTTCCTCTGATCTCACTAGCAACTCATACAATGTTTGTTTTCCTATGAGCTCACCAACAAACTCATTAAACCTAGTTTTCAAAGCGTACCAGTAACTCAACACAACAAATATAACGTGTACAAGAAACTACCTATAATCAGGCCTAAGTGTAGATAGATTTAAGCTTAAATAAAGATAAAAAATAAGCTTTTATTCTCCTTTGAAATGGTATTGATGAAGGTTTGAAGTTCTCTTTACGTTGAAGCACCTTGGAGAGAATGCACTTTAGAGACTTGAGTATCTTGTGATTGATTCTGTGTTAAACATACTCAAGAGTCTGTTTCTTCTTCATATGAAACTTCTATTTATACTCTTGGAAGAGTATTTAGTCATTAATGATTACTCTTAGCAATTTTCAAGCTATTTAATATTATGTTTTCTACACTCAATATAATTTGCCTTATAAGCGTGCTTCAAAACTTTTGAAGGTCGATTACTTTATCAGTTACCATTACCATTTGTAATTTAAGTACTTCTAAAGCTCTCTTTCAGATCTTCTAAACTTTAGCTCGGTTTGAACTTTGTTCCAGCAATATACTTAAGATCATTTGAAGTTAGTCTTTTAACCTCTGAAGTTCCTTCTAGTGACTGACATTTTCAACAACTACATTTTTCCTTTTGAAGCTTGCGTTCACCATCTGAAACATACTCTGAATAGGCTTCCTTGCTTCTGAATAAACTCCAATTATTCCTTCTGACTTCTGAAGCATGAAGTTCTTCCTCTGAATAGGTTCTGAAGCTTTTAGACCTTCTGACCTTCAACATATTTTGAACTTATTTCACTTGACATTAGAAGTGTCCTAATATATCTGAAATCTTCTGAAGTTTGGAATTCTTCCTTTGAACATATTTTGAAGCTTTCAAACTTGATTTTCAGATATTCTATCAGTTCAATATGTTCTAAACTGTACTTATGAGATACTTAGACTTGAAGTTTACCTCTAAAGCTCGTGTTTACCATCTAAAGCATCTTTTGAAGTTACTTTCGAGCTTTTTTGTGCCTTTAGACTTAGCTTTCAGATTTTTTGAACTTATTTATGTCACCTTTGAGCTTTTTCTGAGTTTAGAAATCTCAGCAATATATTATTAACTTAATTTAGGTTATAAACAAGTTTTGTTAATTATCAAAACCAAACACTTAGGGTAAACAAAAATCACGTTAGGTTGGTGGGAAAGGTCAAGCGTGTGTTCACAAGAGTATAACCGTGGCTGAACTTAAGCGTCGAGAGGGTTAAACATATTTCTGCTATAATAAAACAAATTAAGCAATATTATATATTTCAGCTATCGCTGTAAGAAACAACTGTCAAGTGGGAGTTCAGTTAGCCTTTCTTCGTTGGAGAATCCTGTGGCTTATCCCATACCACTTCATGGGCCATGCTTTTGCTTTGTAACAGGCGTACAAAGTTTCGCACATCTATCTAGGGAGTAAATTCAGTATATATTAATGACTTTTTTCTTTTAAAAATAAATACATGAGCACTTGAAATAGGATTTTTCAGGAATTGATGGCGTAGAATTAAGGTCGACTAACTACAAATGCGCCGAGGCCAATGGACGGTTCTGATGTTGCACTGATGTACCTGCGTCGCACGTGCGTGTAAAGAGGGCGGAGGAAGCACGCGGAGCATATATTCTTGGGCGGCTCTAGATTTCTCCAGACGAGTGCGGTCGGCGTTGAATTTGTGAAGGAGAGAGGTTTGGTGTTTGGCTGGAGCGCTCGCGTGCGTCGTTCTCCAGGCCAGTCTCACTCTAGCATTCCCTTACCTTCCTCTTTTCCTGCATTCGCTTCTCGATTGTGCTTACGACCTGTGGACTCTCATCTCACGAGAATGACTCATATCCTGTTTGTCGGTTCTTCTTTTTATGTTGTGTTCTTGATTAATCATGCTTCCTTCGTCAATTAGATGGATTGGCTTGGCTTTTTTTTCTTAATACAAAATAAAATTGAAGAGAACAGTACTAGAGAATGGGAATTGATTACATTGGGTTGGACCTTAACGGGAAGCACGCGGTAACCAGAGAGAACGAGATCGTGAAAGGGCGCAGGCCAGGAAGAAGGATGTCAAAGGCAAGGACGACGGCCTCACCCCTGAACAACGCAGAGAGAGGTATAATACGCCTCTTCTATTTTCTTTGAACAACAACCCTTTTGGATTTCTTTAAAATCGATCATTGCTCTATCTGAATTGATTTTCTCTCTCTCTCTCTCTCTCTCTCTCTCTCTCTCTCTCTCTCTCTCTCTCTCTCTCCCTC
>JAYJMB010003182.1:0-14377 GCA_036873735.1 Pouteria campechiana
CTTTTTTTATGCTACTAAATTATTATCTTTATATATTGATGTATTTATTAAGTTAGCAATACTTTTTGGTACTCAAATCTGATTTTGTTTGGGTTCTAATTTTCTTCCATGATTGCTACTTTTCTTCCTTTGGTTTTCTCTAGTTTTCTTTTTTGTCTTTGATTTAAATATTGTAGAAGTTCATGTTTTTCTAAGAGCATGATTTTCTACTTTTATTTGCTCAAGTTCTATGTTAATGTTAGTTTTGAGCTGAGTATTTCTTATTTTTAATTTGAACATTCATAGATTGTTCTTTCTATTTCTCTTTTTGTTTCTTTGTGCTTAGCTTTTAAAGTTTTGAAACCTGAATATAACTAATCTAATAATTCTTCTAAATCAGAAGTTTCAGTTTTTGAATTTACCTCATCTTCATGGATGACCATGAAGCTTATTCTTGTATGATGTTCCTCCTAATTTCTTTCTTTCGAATTGAGTGAATTAAATTAAGCTTCATTTTCTTCTTCTGTTCTACTCAAACTTTCTTACATCATATTTTCTAGCATTTCCCATGCAGAGATTGTTTTCTTCTTCTTTTCAAATTTACTTTTGTTAGAAATATTATTTTTATCAAAGTAGGAATTATACCTTTTCTTCTTGTCTCCTTGCCTTTTGTCTAGTTCTGGGCAGTCAAACTCATGTATCCAGATTTGTTGCAATTGTAACATATTGGAATCTCCTTTTTCTTTTCCTTGCTCTTGTTATTGCTTTTGAAGTTGTTTCTAAATTTCTTCTTTTCAACCATATTTTTGAATCTTCTGGTGATCATTGCCATATCCTCAACATCTTCACTCACTGAGGCTTCTTCTGAAGATTCTTCATTTTCTAAATTATCTTGTAAGTCAATCATCTTCCTTTGAATTCATTTGGAACCTTTTCCTTCATTAAGACTTCATAGGCTATAAGTTATCTCGTGAGTTCTTTCACTGTCATTTTATCTAGATTTTTTGCCTCTTGGATAGCAGTCGCTTTAGGTATCCAAAATCTTCTGAGGGATTTCAATATTTTCTTAACTAACTTGGGTTTTTCATATTTCCCTCCCAAGCTTTTCAGCCCATTGGTGATTTTTTGAAACCTTCCAAATGTCTCAAAGATGGTTTCTGAGTCTTTCATGGAGAAGGCTTCATTATTCTACATTAGAATATTGATCTTAATTTCTTTTAATTGACTTGTACCTTCATGTGCTACCTAAAGTTTATCCCAGATTTTCTTGGCTGAATCACAGGGGGAAATTTTTTCAAATTTAAATGAAATAGTGCACAGTAGAGATAGTTCTTTACTTTAGCATCATGTTCCACTGTTTGAATATCTTTTGTTGTATATTTATCTTCTATGTTAGTGACATTCTTTCCATTCTTAACTATAAGCCATAACTAGTAATTTAAGGAAGTCAAAAAATTTTGCATTCTTGTTTTCCAATACCCATAATTAGTTTCATCAAAAAGTGGAGGTCTGGAAGTAGATTGCCATCCAACATATGTGTTGCGGAACATAGTAGCCATTTGAATGTCTTCACAAGTTAATGTATTGGTAATTAAAAATTAATGGGTGAAGCCTACTATGATACCACTTGTTGGTCCCTAACTGGATGGTAGCTCAAGAGGGGAGTGAACTGAGCTTTCAAAAATTTTAGCCAATAACTTAAGAGATATGCTTAAAATATAAGAGAGAATAAATTGTAGCACATGCACACAATATTTTTATAGTGGTTTCGGCCTTTCCTAGGTTCATACTCTACTTCTTTAAGTCAGTCTCCTTTACTGAACTCAGGTTGCACTATAACAATTGTTGGTTTTGCAATCTCACCAACAACTTATTGGTTTTCCAAGCTCACCAGAAACTTTTACAAGTTGTTTTCCAAGCTTACCAACTAACTTACTGGTTTTTCAAAGCTAACCAGAAACTTTTATAGACTATTGGTCTCACAGAACTTACCAACTAACTCTCTTGTTTTTCAAAATGAAATATACAAAATAATGCCTCTTACTTAGGTAGATATGTATAAAAATTAAAGACTTAATTGAATGAATAAAATTTGCAATTAGATCAGATTCAAACTCCATTTGAGGTTGTCACAAATCTAATATTGAAGATTTTAAATGCTTTAGCAATGTCATAGGAGTGGAGTTGGATGGTGGAAAGGTGTGAGTGCTCTTCCTTGAATTAAAGATGATTTTTAGTATAATCTCAGATATATTGTTAAGTGTCTCTTAATTCTCTTTATAAAAGATTTGAAAAGTTTTAGCTGTTATAACCTTTAACATTTTTTTTGAATTGGTTAGGTAGGGCTGGTATCGACTTTTGTAATTTGTTAGGGTTTAGAAATTTTGAGTAGTGTTTTGAGAGCTTCTGTCCTTTGATTCATACCTTAACAAAACTTCTAAAGTGGTTCTTCAGAATTTTTGTGGTAAGTATTTTTTTTTGCAGTATTCTTTTCAGAATTTCTATCCATTGTCTTTTTCTTCAATGGTCATATTTAAGTCTTTTGAAGAACTTTTAAGTTGCCTCTAATTTGCCTATGAGGCTTAGGCCTTGCTTCTTTATATCTTCATTGATTCATGCTTACTTGGACATGCCTCTAAGAATGCTTCTAACTTGATTATACATGTCATGGTTTTTGTACTGCTTCTATGCAGTGTGACATAATTCAGCATTGCTTCTGTGTAGTGCTGTATTGCTTCTAAGTTGTGTGTTAATGTTTTGCATTGTTTTTGTGTTCTTAATGATGCTTCTGAGTTGCTTCTGGTAATCTAAGAATTCTTCTAGGAAATTTTTGAATAATTTAAGTGTCTTCTAGATTGATTTTGTGTAGCTTATTACAATTCTGGGTTGCTTGTGTGTGGCTGAAGTCTCTTCTAGGAATGCTTGTGTCATTCTTCTAAATAACTTATAAGTATAGATACTTCTTATGTTTTACTTCTAATATGCTTGTGTACTTATGAGAAACCTTCAATTTTTCTTCTAATGTTTGATATTGCCATATTCTTATTTTGAGTAATTTCTAATCTGCTTCTATCCTGATTCTGAGTTACGTCTGGTAACTTTTGCTTACAAGTAGCGCATTTTATTTCTAAAGTCATTCTGAAATGCTTCTTCGTAACTTCTTATTAACTTCCGATTTGTTATAACTTCTAATCTTTCATGCTAATCTTTTGAATAAATTCTAAATAATTTTTTAATGTTCTTTTTATTTGGGCATTCCTTTGTATTTCTTTCTTTGAGAGGTTAATTGTAAAAATTTTACAATTAACATCTTTATTTTTTGCAATTACCTTAATCTATTTTGATATTTAATACTTCTACACTTGGAAAGTAATTTGTTAGCACCTTAATTCTTTACTCATTCATTTGTTCATCATCAAAACTAAGTTATTTAATCTCATTCATTATCAAAATCAAGCTTAGTAAAAGGGTTCAACTTAATAGAATTAAGTCAGAACCACAACATCCCCTTATTCATCAGTTGCCTGAACTAACTATTCACCTTCTTGTATGTCAAGGTTGGCAGTGCAAAATGGATCTAAGCATATAGGAACTAATTAGAAAATGGCATTTTCAAATGGGAGATTATCATTTATTACTGCTAATTTACATTCATCTCAGCATTCAGTGAAGCTCATCTTTCTCCAACGGTCAAGTTTTCAAGAGAGCTAGTTAGATGAAGAGGTGTGACGATTCATAGAGTGCAGGAGTATCTTATAAGAGCTTAAATCTTTTGCAAAGCTTTCACCCAAGGCCAAGAGCTTCAACTTCTAAATATCCATTCAAGTGTGTCAATCTTCTAAATCTTTAAGGCCTTCTTACTTATACATTAAGGGAAGAGCTTCTGCAATACAAAGAGCCATAAAAATCCTTCAACCTTCTCTTCTACTTTCATTGAGATATTTGTAAAAGTGTGCTTAAAGTGCTTTATTCATTTCATTGTAAATGCCTTGAGCTGATAGTGTGGATCAGACTCAAGAAGGGTTGTGATAGTCAATTGAGACAAAAGCCATTAGTTTATGCCCCCTGGAGCTGGAATCCAAAAGAGTATTGGGAATAATAGTTTTTGCCCCCTCAAGCTGGAATCCAAAAGAGTGTTGGGAACACTTATTTACGCCCCTTAGAGCTAGAAGCTAAAAGAGTGCTGGTATCACTATGTTTATGTTCCATAGAGCTAGAATCTAGAAGAGTTCTAGGAGCACTATTATATTTCCATTATATCCAATATAGTAGAACCCTAGGCACAAGGAGAGTGTGCTCTTGGAAGATTGGATGTAGAGATGGCGTTCCCAAACCATTATAAAAATCTTGTTGTTTATGTGTGTGACTATTTACTCTATCTAGCACTTTATTATTTTTCTAGTTAGCTTACATTAAACAACCCACAAGCACAAAAAAGAGGGTGGGTAATCTTACAAGGGTTAGGCAATTAATTTTTATAAACACAATTCACTCTTGCCCTCTTAGGTTAAGCAACCCTACAGGACCCAACAAGTGGTATTAGAGTGGGCTACATAACTAATTATAAAGAACCACTTGGCTAACCCAATGCTATCATCCTCTATGTTCTGTGAAAAATGCTCCACCTCCCAACTTCCATATTGGGATGGATCCAATTATGTATAATGGAAGAGGAGATTGGAAATACATCTTATGGTCAATAACCTTCAACTATGGAAAAACATTTTCATTAACATAAGTGAGGATGAAGTGAGAGCACAACAAGAAAATATCAAGGTAATGAATGCGTTACCTCATGCTCTCGGCCCAACCATATGCAAGTATGCAAGAAACCAAGTAGAAGAAAAGGAGGAGCAACCTCAAACAGAAAAAGTCTCATGAGTTGAGGGGGAGAGCAAATGATCACCTCTCAATCAAAAGCATTGAACTAAAAAAGAAGACAAAGAAAAGAAGATTGATCAAGCTGCACCAAAGGGAAAATTATTCTCAAACAATGGACGAAGAAGACAACATTACAGGAATCTAAGGCTAATGAGGAAAGGTAAGTGCAGGTATGATTTTTAAACTCAAATGGTTTTATATTATGTCATCTTTATTCATTTATCTCTAATATAGCTTCATGTGCACATGAACAGAACTTTAAGGTTTAGCATAGATTAGAACAACTTAAAATAAATGAAAATACATAAAAAATACTCTAGAGACAACTAGGAAAATGAAAACAATGATTAATCTTGCATAGAATTCATTTAGAGCTTTTAAAGAAGTTAGTTCTCATGCATATGTTAGTTCAAAGAATCTATTTTAATTCTTGATAAATTTAATGCTATATAGACCAAAATTAGCAAAATCTAATTCTGCATTCATAAAATATAGAAGGAGAAAACTCTTATACAAAAAGTAAATAATCTAAGTAATGAATGATTTGTTTAAAATAATGAAGTACATATCATTTTGCTATGCAGTCTAGACTCTCAAATGCATAATACTCTAGTAAAAATGAATTACATTGTTTAAGTTGCTACATAAAGCTCACATCTATTTGATTTTGGTAATGAAAGAAAAGGGCATGAATCTCTCAAGTGTATGAAGAAAAAGCTTGAAATTAGCACATGGAAGAAGGAGAATGAAGAGAAAACAACACTATCTTCTCAATCTACAAATTTCAAGCTAAAGAAAAAAAACCAAGCACAGAAATGAAAACTAAAGATTGGCATCATCATTTATGAGCTCAAATGTAGAAATTGAAAAAGAAAGTGATAAAAGAAATACATTTGCCAAACTTGATATATATTTGATTGGTAAGTACATTGAATGTATGCATTTCACTGCTATACATTCTTCATGTTCCTAAAATGTACATCTAACTACTTTGGATTTGAATGGATATGAATTCATTATTTCTGAACAAAATAATTCTGAAAAATTAAATTGATATTTAAAATAGTTGATCCTTAATATAATTATAGTCCTAAAGTATAGTCAAGCATGTTTGGGAAACTTCATGGTTTACGATCTCGAATAGCCATTCATGCCTAGCCATTCCTTCTATAATCATCGTTAAGTTTTGAATTCGTAAGATTAAAATAATCAACAAAATAACTTAAATCTTGGTGAATGCTTAAAAGTTATGCTCATGTCAGGAATTACTACATCTTATTTATTATTCCCACCATTCATGACCATAATGTTTGTAAGAATGTTTGAGCATATACATCTTAAAATTGTATGATGAGGAAATTCAAATAATATGTGATGGTTTGTTTTATCCCAAGCTGTTTTATGTAATTTTTGCATTGTCTAGTGTAGTTTTAGTGTTTTGATTATAACATTATCATACAAACTCAGAATTAAGTGATTCTTGATTACTTGGATAGATAATTTGAAGGGATATATCTTTTATGTTTATCATATTTTTTAAATCAACATCTTTCTATGATTCATCAAGCCTTATATTATGCCTTTTTGATAGAGTGAAATTTCAAACTAAGTTTTAACTACTTGAGATAACTATAGTGTTCTAGCCATAACTTTCTCATACAAAATCAGAATCAGGTGATTTTTAATGAATTCGAAATCTAAAAACAAAGGATAATACTTTTATGTTGAATACATGTTCTAAATATAACTTCAAAAGTACCAGAATTTTCCTAAATGTGCCATCTTGCATTGAAAAAATTCTTTGGTGATCAAATCCTATGCAGAACACTAAAATATTGTTCTTGGATGATTTATTCAATTGATGAAGTGCATAAATTATGATATGAATAGATTTGCAAAACAACTTAGAAGCATACAAGGACATATAAAAGGCTCATGAATACCTAAAGAAAATTGAATGAGTGTGGTCAAAGTGAGCACGAAAAGTGTTACCTGTTGTATTGATGATCATCAAGCTTAGATTGTCCCACTTTATTCAAGTTTCAAAATGAGATTCCTTAAAAGTAGAAATAATAATATTTCTTGTAAATATGATCTTAGATGAATTAAAGAATCATTTTCATGAAGCACCCTTGGATCAAGCCCTGAAATTTAATTGCTTTTGATGATCTAAAGTTTAGGCTAGAAGAGACCAGCATTCCTGAAGATATTTATGAAAAGTTGATATATCTAAAAATTTGTTAATTTCTGAACATGTGAATTCAAGGAACTTGAGAAAGGCTAAGAAATGTTACAATTCACATGTATAACATATGAAGGTGTGCTGTGTAAAGAGCTTAGAAATGTTGAGCACCTTTCTTTAGGGCTTTTGATAAAGATTGCCTTCATAGTTATATTTCTCAGTTTACCATCTTAAGAAAGTAACTTAAGAGACTTAGGTTGTGCAAAGGTCAACTAATAATCAAAATGATAGAAATCTCATTTTGAATCAAGAGATGCTTAATTTTTAAAAAAACATCTAAGAATAACAAACAATGAGAAAAACAGACACAACAACTAGGATCATGCATTGTCAAATCAAAATTATTAAATGACTGAAATGATGTATGTTTACCACCTTATGTGATTAAAATTATGATGTTTTCATTTTTGGAAAGATGTGGTGAGGTTTCATATGTTTTCTTCTCATGAAATTTAATGAACATGTATAAAACTATTTTGACATGATATGAATATCAATTTGGTATCTTTTGTGTCTAAATGAGAATTATGATTTTGATGCATCCTTGAAATGATATATGAATTGATGAATACTTAAAAAATGTTTACATATTTTTATAACTTCAATTATAATTATCTAATGTTTAAATGTTGCCCATGACATGAATATGTTCTTTATATTGATGAAAACTTATCATATCTTATATTTGTAGTTATGCTTTGTATGGGTGCATTCTTTAGGGACCAAGCAAGATCCATATGTGGCTGTGAACTCTTTAGGAACTCAATAATGCAAGGGAAGAAAATGTAGATTTGTGAGTCATAACCTTAATACAATAAAAGGAAGAGTTTGAAATAAAAGAAGACTTGGGAAAGAATGGACTGTGCTTTATATGTTTTTGCTTTGTGTGTCTTCATACAACAAAAGGTAGCAAAACATTTTTTATGAAAGTATTGATAGACCATGCTTCTGATAGCATTTACCTATCCTATCTTGTAGCTATTAAGGGGGAAACATATCTCATTCATCTAATACACCATTGAATTAAATGTTCAGCAAAAAGAACTGAAATGGTGAATTTGGGAAAAGCATATCTATGATCAATGTGAATGGCCTGAGATAGTTATTATGTGTAGTGTAATGTGTATGAAACATTAGTTTGAGTTTTGGATGCCACTTAGAATGAAAATGGCATATGGAGTTACTTATGACAGAAAATTTGGTTAAAATGAACTGCAAAGGTGATTCTTGACAATTGACCTCAAATGAAATGGAAAATAGCAAGAACATATTTTGTTTCATGTATGTGATATGTGGGGAATCTTGGTTTAAGATTTGGATGCATTTTAGAATAAAAATGGCATGTAAAGTCATTATAACAGAAAAATTTAGCTAAATTCGGCTAAAAACAACCGGATGAGTGATTTTTAGAAATTTACTTCAAATAAAATGGTAAATAGTAGAAATAAGACTTATTTCATGTATGTGATGTGTGTGGAGTGATTATTGGGAGATTAGAAGTGTTTTATATCAAATGGGGCTATGGATGATTTTTCATAAGTGTAAAAGCTAAATTTGGAAAATGGGTTTATTGTGATTAAATTTAGACATAATTAATGGACTAGTTTGAAAATTTGTTTAACATGAAAATTGTAGATCATGAAACTATCTATCCAATGGAAGAAAAATCACTGAATGCTAATTTCTTATGAGAAATTTATGATTAATATACCAAAGTTGTTCGAAATAAATAAAAAATAATGAGATGAATGTGATGGATCAACTTCATGGAAATGTTTGACATGTTTGTGGGCTGATTTAGAAAAAGTTGTTAGGTGCAATTTTATCCCTTGAAGTTATCTTTCCAATACCTTAAAAATTAGGTCATTTGGACATTGTATGTGAAAGTTATGACAAAATTACTATCACTATGTTAGACAAAAAGTAACTTATCGCAGCAAGGTTTTTCTCTACCGTGGAAAGCCCCAAAAAAATATTTTTTTTGGCATCCAGTCAGAGCTTGCTGTGGCAAGGTCATTTTTTGCCATAGAAACACATTTTTTGCTATGGCAAGGCCCTTAAAAATCAAGTTTTTGGCCGTCCAGCAAGACCTTGCCGTAGTAAGGCTTTTCCCTACCGCAATAAGGGTTTGATGATGTGCCGGAGTACCCCAAAAAGTTAATTTTTTAAAGCTTGAAACCCATTCATTTTTCATTTTTCCATTATGTTCTTCTTCCCTAATGCTGTTCTCATGTCCCTAAAATCTGTTTAATCAATTTTCTTGGTTGATTAGCTAGGAAACAACTTGATTAGATGGGTAATCAAGTTAGCATGTTTCTCAGCTTGGGTTTCAATATTTACATGATGAGCAGAGAAGAAAAATTTGATTTTCTTCAAATATAAGATGCTAATGAAAGCTTTAAGTTTAGATTCTTGCTAAATGAAGGAAGATAAGCTTGAATATCATGGCAAGTCACTTTTCCCTATTCAAATTTTCAAATTTTGCATCGCTAGGGTTTGAGGAATTTATGAACAATGGATTTTTGGTAGGAGATGATGAGGTTTCATTGTTTAAATCATGGGGAATAGGATTTATGTATGCTTAATATAAGTTTCGTATGTATTTGAACATGATAAACCATGATTAGGCACAATTAGGATTTTGGCACATTTATGAATAATGGAAAAATTGGGGCAGATGATAGATTTGGATGCAATAAACATGGGGAAAATGGTTCATATATGTATTATAATGTTTTAGGTCTTATTTGGGATCATTTGGATCAATAAAATCAGATTTGTGTATGGGCCTTGAGAGCCATGTATTGATTACATTAAAGACATAATTGAAGCCTAATTGAACTATTTTGAGATTAAATGTGTTAATTATGTGGTATGATGAGTATATATAGTTAGAAATGAAATTGATCTATGATGACAAAATGTTCTAATATGTTATATGTGAACAGAATCATGCCTGTGAAGGACTATTGATGTGGATGGGAGGCTATGAAGCTTAAGAAATTGTGAAAATGGAAGCATGATAAGGTAAGTAGGCACCCATCCTTGATTAATTATATTATATGTTTGGGGATGAAAATTCCATTTGATTGTATCCTGGCATGATTGTTTTCGTTGGGGATTGTGAACGTCCCATAAGTGTTGAAGATTGGTGTTTTAATTTGTTAGGATCCCTTAGTTTGGATTATTGATGCTCATCGTATGATTATTATTCATATGTATGGTTGTTTATTGAAAGGGATGAAGAACATCCCATTGAATAGTACATGTAATTTATGAAAATTGGTAATTGTGATGATGAAGTGGTAATTTTTGAGATACGACCATATTGAGCACGAATTTAGTTTGTTGTTGAAATTGAATATAATGTATGTGGATTATTGATTATATTTTGTTATTACATGCCTACTTACTGAGTTGCCCAGACTCATGCCTTTTTACTTATTTTTTTAGCTGACAAGCCAGGTGAAGATTTCCCAAATATGGATTGGGATTGTTGAGCAAGATGAAGACTTATTCATTGTAATATTATGAATTGTAAATGTAAATTTCATTATGTATTGGTAGTTAGCTGATTGTATTTCTTAGATTTCCATTGATGTATAATAGATGGAATGGCATGTCATGTTAATATTGTAGATGAATTGTATATTAGTTAATTGGGTTTATTGCCATCATGGTGTGATACAGATTCTGGGTTGTGGGAATGTGGGTAAGTGTGTGTGTGTTTTAGAATTTTGTGTTGTGGCTATATTAATTTTAATAAATAATTTTATAGGTTAAACTCTAATAATTGGGGGATACATTGTCCATTTTTTTATAGAAATTAGTCAAGTTCCATAATGAGACTCGAGCACCCCACCCTAAAAGTAGGGAATTTTAGTTGAAATCCCAATGTAAAATGATAAGTTGCGCCTCGGAAGGTGGGGCATGACAACTTGCATCTAAGAGAAGAATAGCATCATATGTCATGACCTGTCTTTATCAAACCCCATCAAATTACACATTCCAATTAGATAGGGGGAGTTGATATTGGCTCATCAGCATGTCATGTTAATGTCACATGTCTTCAAGTTTTATCATCATCAAAAAGGGGGAGATTATTGGGATTATTGTATACTTTTAATGATAACAAAACTTATCTTAAGACTTAATTTATGCTAATAATGCTTCTAGTATAGGAAGCTTGAAATATAGAAAGATATGTTACAATACTCATACTTTATTGGGATATCATTTACGCAAGCATATACATCTTGATATAAGTTTAGAAATAGTTTTAAATGAAAAAGAATGAATGCTTAGATGAGTTTATAAAAACAAATCATGATTCGAAGAGTATATCCATGCTTGACAACTTATGCACATCTCATTTTGATAATTATATTAAGATCAAATTAACAAGTAACAAAAGTGTAGATATTTTTTAATGCAGGTACACTACTATAGTGATTTTGCTATAGAAATTTTGTAGCAGTGAATTGCTATAGTACTGCTAAAGTTCCAGACAAAGTAGAATAACGATAAAGAAGAAGTCTAAGACAAAGTTGGAGACGGATTAGCTGCTACAATAGTATGGACAAATATGCTACAGTAAACTACTATAGTACGTGCTACAGTAACCCTTAGATGAACTTGCTATAGTACCACAGACAAATTACTCAGACAAATTATCAATCGAATTGCTATAGTGATTTGCTACAATAAATATTATAGTACCAGCTATAGATGAATAGGCAGACAATCAATTTGTCTATTATTAACTACAAATAAAGCAATGTTATACTGATCTATTTTAGTAATGCTACTACAGTAATTTGCTACGACTATTTTCATATATCAAAAATTCAATACACTGCAATAGTTGTATATTGCAACAATATTCTTTCAAGTGGTCCATAACCTTTTTGAATTGTAAAAATAGATCATCCATTGAAGGAGAACAAAATGCTTGAAGGTTCTAAGTGCTAAACAAGAATCAAACATAAAAAAATCATTCAAATTTTCAAGTGTAAGACTACAGATATTTGCTCTAACCATCTGCCATACTTCAAAAAGTTTGGGTTATAGAGATTTCAAAATATGCTTAAAGATATTAATCTGAATACTCTATTTGAAATCTCAAGAAACAATGGAAAATAAGCAACTGATTTAATGATTGTCTGTTGTAACACCCCTTCTCCTTAGAGCATTACTAGTGGTAAATTCAGAGAAAATTCTAACAGAGTCTCCCCTGATTTACCACCGTTATCCTATATACAACATGCTAAACCACAATAATTACATAACAAATACCCTCAAATATGCAAAAATAATATGGCCACCTCCAGGCCCTACCATTTTCTACATAAATTATATAACTGCCACCTCCAAAACATATATCACCATAACACCCACTGACCAAGATCGGGGTACACTGTACCCTAGATGTCAAATCATATACACCCACGCCATAAAATGACATGCTGTAAAACTAAGTCATGATACATGTCCATAAAATGACATGTTGTAAAACTAAGTAATGATACATGTCTAATATATATCCAAAATCCATTCAACTATATACATCATCATACATCATGAAAAGGAGTAAAGCCTCGACTGGTATCACGGCCTAGCCCCATAGCGAGACCCAACACCTTGTTGGGCTCCATCCTTTGACCTATCAACTAAAATTTATATAAAAGGGTGAGTCTAGGCAAACTCAATAAGTAGGTAAGAAGAAGAACATGACTATAAATAATGTAATAAACAATAATAAATAGAGTAATAAACAAAGATGCAAATAGGCAAAACACTTCATGCCATATGCAGGATGTCATAGTCAATCAATGGCCAGGTTCATTAAGATTTTAATGTTAACATCTCATTAATTATTTCATACACATACTCATACTCATAATGATATCGTATACATAATTAATTACCAATTCTAGCTCGAATACCGATACTTCATACTGCCCTTTTGTATCTACCAATCCATGATTACCTCTTATACCCGTATACTGCCCCACCATCATCCACACACTCTCCTCGAGAGGCATACAAACCATAACACTACCCTTTCACTCTTCGACGTGTTAGGTCCATCCTAGCACTCCCAGCTGAAAGCCTGCTAGGCCCGCACAGCCATATTGCTGTATCTAGTGGCACCTCGCCCTCAACACCTCACAAGAGTACCAGTTCTCCATAAACACGCCTACACAAGCTACTTAGGCCAATCATAGCAAGTAGGCCATCCAGGCCAATAGCAACGCCCGGCCGCGCCGACTGCCTACACAACTGCCCACTGGCCAACAAGGCCATAATAAGATACATAAATACATAAATGAGCACACTGGGCTCTAATCCAATCAGGTGCTAAAACTAAATTTTACCGGCACTCCCGGGGGCGTAGAATACATGCACATAATTTATAAAATAAAATTCTTATTTATTATTTTATAAATATCCAATTGACCTTAAAATATTTTTGTAAATTCTCAATAATATGACAAATGTTCGATCCAAATTTTAGATCAAATTGATCAATTTAAAATTAAAATATGAACATATAAAAAAAATGTTAGACAAAATTATACATCTCTTTTTCCATTCAAAATTTTTATGTCACTTCCTCATAATATAATAGAATTTTTGTAAACATTTCAGTTTAAATTAATTCAAAATGAGAAGATTAAAAATAAAGCAAAATGTCAAAAGGGTGGGACGCTATCAGCATCTCATTTTTAGGGTATTTAATGTTCATATTTTTTTGAGGGGTCAAATAGTGGGATTTGTTTATGAAATTTGATATTATTCAATTATATATATTATAACCTCAATTTTTTATTTTGCCAAAATAAGATCACTAAATTTCTTTTTAATCAACCTCAAAAGGGGTACTTGGTAAGGTGTTCTGTCAGTGCACTGTTCATCCGAATTCCATTATTTTAAATGCAATTTAATTCATGCTAATATAATTCATTAATTATGGTTGCATAGGGCAAATAATGCATTTTTAAAATCATGTAACTCATATACAAAAATTTAAGATTACAGTTGCCCAAATTGTAATCATTCAAAGAAATCAAATTAAACTTAAAAAAATTTAAAACAACTACCTGCTTACCTTAATTAATTGAGAAATTTGCATAGCTCTCATACTCCAATTTCCACCCTCTAACAAAGCCTTAGTTCCCTATTAGAATTTTTAGCAAAACCCCTTGAATTAGGGTTTGAAATTCCTTGAAGATAAATCAACTTTTGCATAATATTCTTTCATAAACATCATCA
>JAYJMB010003183.1:2306-14376 GCA_036873735.1 Pouteria campechiana
ATGGTTCTTGTCCATTTCAGTGCTCCATAGTCAGAGTACTGTCGGGATGATATTCAATTGCAATGTTTTTCTCGTGACTTTAAAATTGCAGAACGATTTTTACAACTTCCACGCAAATAGTTCTACTCTCTTAAGATGCTGATATCTTAAAGTGAAATTATCAAATACTCCCATCACGTCTGGGAAAATCTCAAATACCCCTGAGGTTTGGGTTTTCAGAAATGCTCCATCGTTTAATAAAAACATTAAATACCCCGAAGTTAATTTTTTTCTTATAAGGAGCAATATGCCTTTTTTTGGTGGAAGAAAATTTAACAATTTATTTATCTTATAAAGCTTTTAAATACAGTCCAAATTATTTATTTGATTTCATCACAATTTGAAATCATGAATTAAAAATATAATTTAACATAAAATACTTATACTGACAGATTATTTTGTCGCATCCAATCAATCTAATTATTCACCTTGTGTTATCTATAAATATTTAGAATTTAACTTTATTTTATATAATATTGATATGTATCATGAATGGAAATAGAGAGCTTAATCATTTTTATAATTATATTAGTAGTCAAAAATTATATTCTTAAATTTGCTAAGATAATTTCTGCTCAATCACTTCAAATATACACATACATATACATGAACAAAGGGATAGTACCATTATTTAAAATAAAAAAATAAAAGCGAATATACAAGGTTTCCAAAAAATGTCAGGGAATATATATGTATATATATATATATATTTATGTGTGTGTTAACCTTGTCATGTAGGGTTCTCCAGTTTTAAGATGACAAATTACGAAAGTTAGAAGAGGACTCCAACGTCGCAAGCTGCTACCGTTGTATTGCTACTTTGTCAAGATTCTACAAAGCACGACGAGTCTTTCAACCGTGTTTGAAGAAGATCTCCTCTGGAATAGCAGATAATTCTTATTTTCGCACGTTTCTTTGAACCGTTGGTCATACATGGCCACAAATACATTGAACCGTCGAATGTAAATTTCTACTAGAATTAGACAAATAGAAAATCATGTCAATAAGATAATGCTAATGTTACTCACAAAATAAATAAAGATAAAGTAGAAAAATAATTTCGTAAAAAGATAAACAACAATTAGACAATAAAATTATTAAGATAAACATGTGTCGCATCACAGAAAGAAATGATATATAAATCCGGTCATTGGATGCCTCACAAGTGCTTTTCATCACGATGTTAAATCCCGTCATTGGATACCTCACTACATTTTAGGGCGATTGAAATGATTTCCTTTGTAGATCTCGAGCAAGTAAATTATTTTTACGTGGACGAAATCGATTGAAGGGATTATTTTTGCTGTTTGCAGTAATGTTAGAAATTGATGAAATAAAGAAATGCTTTGGGTTTTGATATTTATTTCTTTTATGGTAGAATTCCTCTAATTCACTTTCACTGCGGGGAACCTTAGTCATCCAATTATGTGCCCCGCACGTGGGTGATATGAAGCCACATGTATTCCTGACATCATCCAGTCCCGACCGCAAACAGCTTTATAGGTGATCCAAATGTACGACGTGCCCATGGCCACGGAGGCAACAATGCGCTCAAGCCTCAAGAATCAGATATCGTTGTGAGGTTGGGACAATAGATAATAGATAGAAATGAAAGAATCCAAAAGAATTGAAATGTCTCATTCTAAGAGCCAGGGGAGCACAGTATTATTATGCCCCACTTTTGGTTAGAGAGACAAGAAAATGAACAGGAGAGAGAAAGATGATGGCACGCTTAGGCAAGGTTGTCTCTGGACAGTAAAAAATGAAATGGATGAACGGAAGAAGTAGGATTAATGTAGGTAAGTAAATATTACATTAAAGAGAGGGCAAAACTCTTACATTCTGTGCTTTTTCATGGCCTATCAAAGGAAAAGGAAAAGGAAAAGCGTACTAAGAATGACATTTCTTCTGAAATACCCCCTTTTGTCTAAGAAGAGTAAAAACTTATTTATTTTCTCTTAATTTTTATATTAATATGATGTTAAATATACATAATGATCTTACTTTTTTTATATATATAAAAAGCTTTATTGAAGGATGACGTAGCATTTAAGTCTTCCTAATATTTACAGATAAAACTTCCTTGAAATTTACCTGGTTGGGCTGTCCTTGTTCGTAAAAATCTCGATTTAAACCACCCAACTTGGGGTAGGGCCCAGTAACTAATGCGGCACACCTGCAGCGAGCGGACAGTTCTGTCAAAATCACGTACCCTGCTCTTCAATGCTCCGGCAATGGATGAAATTTACCTATTTATTCATGTTAAACTGCTACCCTGACACGAGAAAGAGCCGACCACAAGATCAGTTAAGTTCGTTAAACAGCACTAACTCTTTATTTTTTGGAAACCCTTCTTTAGATAAATACAATCCCTGGATGCCTACCATCAACTCTCCAACGCCAGAGTATCAAAGATTTAATCTGAAATAATAACAAAAGGTCATCATTCAGCTCTGAATCCGCTCGGGTCATCATTCACCGTGCGGTCCCGTCTACCATTTATTTCCGTACTCATGTCAGTGTCACCCAAAAAGCCGGAAATTCCGCATCCCAAGATCTGCGAAATATACACGAGCCTCCGAATGTCAGCTTCAAGTCCAAAATTCAATAATCCAGACCGTTGATCTGCATTCCCGACAACAAATTAAGTTCTAGCTCCTTGTTAGCTAATAAGGAATGATCTAAGTTTCATTTTATTTGCAGCTGTTTCTCTGCGTGCCATTATTGGAATTGCCAGGATTTTCATATGCGCATCGCCATCAACGACCTACCGAATGGGACCGGCATTGGTAGGCCAGTAGCAAAAGCAGCGATTGCGACGGGGGATAACGCATCAGTGACTTTTAGGCGGACCACGCTTTCCCGCAAATGCCACCTCGTGGGCTATTTCTTCTTGAAATGTAGACGTGTATCATGTGAACAGTTAATCTGGCGCAGCCAAAAACTCTCCGGTCGAGAGACACGTGCAACGGTCGTAGCTAGTGATGGGATCCAACGATGAGCGCCCAGTCGTCGAATTCTGCAGCCAAATTGGCTCTCGCGACCGTAATTTGTCGCCATTTTTCTGTCGCGAATGCAACCTTTCCCTGACGCTTCAAAAACTTTAATGAAATGATGGACGCGTAATTATCGGCACCGATGAGGAGGTAGATTTTGCTTACAAGCTTTCACAGAAAATTAATAAAAGATAGACGGTCTGGATCACATCACGAAAGAGTACGGGTGGGCGCGGGAATGACTCTTCGTCCATTTCCCCGCCTGGTAAGTTGTAACGTTGCAGCGGAATGCAACGTGTCGCGGAAGGGAGACAAAGGACGAAGATTTCCACCGCTTGCAATGTTACAGTCAATGCGTTGATCATTCTAGCTATCTCAAAACTCTACTTTTCTTCATTTTTATCTGCATCTTTAATTATTATTTCTTATTTTTTAAAAAAAATTCAACTTATTTTTTTCGATTTATTTTATTTTTTAATCACATAACATAATTTCTTTCATTCTTTTCTTACTTTTCCATATCCTCTTCCTTTACACAATATGAAAAAGTACATTAACCGGGAAGAGATGTAAAATGTGAGATGATAACATCAAGGTGACGTCAGTCAATATGTGTTGCTAGGAATGTTGAGTGGTTAGTTTGAACCTTATGTTGAGCCCGAAACGCAGTAGCAGCACTAGGATCCAAATACCCTCCAATATAAATATAATTTAGCAAGGTCGTATTTCTATTTAAATTATGTCAATATTTTGGCCTCATATTACCTTTTATGGGTATCTGAACAGATGATGATAAATATTATGTACGACTTAGATCTTATCAACATCCTATATTGAGCTTAAATCAGAAAAGCTGGTATCACTGAAGCCGCCCTGATTGAATCAAAACCAAATCTGCTGCAGAACGCAGCAGTGTCCAGTCATTCAGAAGCCCGGAGTCTCAGTGACCCAATCCACATTAGTCGTGCGATGGGCCCCGCCAAAAAGTTGGACGGACGAGCGTGCCTTGATTCCCCCGTCTCTATGTCCTCTCAATTTCCGTCGAACTGCCGCGGGGCCTGTGGAAAAGATGCATTGCACTGATTATCGGTTCAACCGTCAAGTTCCCTTGGCATTTTGCAAAAGCTGCAAATGGCTACTGCCGCAGCCAGCCTTCTGTGCCGGCCTTTGTCTGGCGATGCACGTGATACATGTGACTAAAGGGGAACGGGCGTAGCAACTTTGAAGACGAAATCAAAGCGGCCACGTCCACGACCGAGAGGCACGTTTGGAGAAGAATTCGTCGACTTTTGCATGATTTTTTGGGGACGACGTGATCCTTCCGCAACCATTTATGAGGGGTTGGCTGTAGCAAAAGTCTGCCTGATGCTTTCCCTCCTTGCCAAAATCTTCTTTCCTTATAAGATCATGGCTGACATCAATTGCAAGTCTATTGACTCATTTATTTCTGTGGGCGACACTCAAAATCTTTTAATGTGCTTAAAAATGACTTCCAAAAAGCATAATTCATCGAAAAAAAAAATAAAATTCAAGGCCCCTCTTGTTTTAGTAGAAACTTTCTATTTTCATGTCTCGAAGTAGATTCATCAAGGTAAAATAAATAAATAGAACAATAGTGTTTCAAGACTTGAGATTTAATAAAAAGGGGGAGGTAGAGTTTTTTTTTTCAAATATTTCAAATATTTATGTGGTGTCCTAATGTGCAACTAATCTGGAGAAATATTGGAAATATATGTGAAAAAGATTTAAATTTCTTAATTAAACTTTAAGGAATTGGTAAAATAACAATATTTTACCACTGGTGCAGGGTCGGGTCCAGCTGGATCATCGACTAAAACCACCACTATGAAGTCAAATAAAAAACAACTTTGAAAATTTCAACAATTTATTACATGAGATTAACTTAATGGAATTCAAAATATATTTTCCACTAAAAACTAAGAGTTAAGAGTTGTTTAATTTTCTCTCTCTCTCTCTCTCTCTCTCTCTCTCTCTCTTTTGAAAAGCTTTTATATAGTCAGTTTTGTGGCGATATTGTGACCATACAATCAAACAAATGCAAAATTAGTTGTCTTAAAAACGTAAGAATATTTTTTTATATTATTTATTGAATACTCGTATAATGCATTGATACGAAGACGATACTTACGAATCTGACCATTAATCATCGTATCTCCTCTAATATCTAATGGATGCATTTCATTGGCATTTCCTGCGTCATTATACATCATACCATACAAAGCCTACACACCATGCAAACTGCACACATCATTGTTTATCACCGTTAGTTATGCTTGGCTGGACCACGACTGGTATAAGCCACAAAGTTAATGGATAAATATCATATCAATTTATTAGTTGCATCTATATTGTATTTATATAGTCATTTGCATTCCCCAAAATAAATTTATGAAAATGAAAATAATGAAAAAGGTATGTCTGAAGCATGAGAGATGATATTATCTATAAAGTAAATGATAATAAAATAAATAATTTTTTAATAAATATATAAAAAAAAGAAAGATTGCTAAAATAGTTGTATGTTACTTGAATGAAAAAGGAGTAACCGAGGTACGAAGTCTTGAAGTACGAAGTGGTTTTCACGCACGCGAGGGTGTTTTATTTCCCACGTAACTGAACTGCTGCATCACGTTTTTGGGACCATGTACGTGCAATCACGTGGGATGGCTATCGGGGGAGTGACGTGTCGAGCAAAAGCCCGAATTTTGGGCCACTCAATGTTATTCATGTACACGTGGGTTCACAGCTCCCTCCCTCATCCGCCGCCGGTGCCAGCTGCTTGCGCGGCAGAAAGCGACGGCGCCAACGCCCGCGCCTTCATCTTCACTGCTTGCTCTCTCTCTAATTGCCAGTGTTTCACGTGCGTGGGAGATGCGGATGCCACCGTGCTTCTCCTCTCCTGCCACGTTCGATGTATACATGAATCAACTGCGCTTTCGCTTGTGGCTCGTTGATTGGAGGTGTTGGAACGATGCGATCTGATTCTTAATGAAAAGGAGAGTAGATGAAAGATAAAAGGGAGAAGACAACATGGCAAAAAGAGAGAGTGTAACTAACGAGAGCGATGTATAATCTTTCTTATCTTTTTTACAATGATCAAATTATCTTTTTTCTTGTCTTTCGCGCTCTTCTAACCATCATATGCAACGAAACAATAATCCCCCTATTCAACAAAACAACTGAAAATGAGTATCTTCCATGGTTTTGCTGGATAATGAGAACCCGTGTAGATTTTTTATTGTTTATTATTATTATTTTTTTCTCCGACAGCATTGAGAGCGCCACCTTATCAACGTCTAATCCTGATTGAAAGTGTGATGTTCATCGCGCACTTCATGCTCCTGCCTGGACCTATCCTCAGAAAACGATTTAAAGAAACGTGCTGCTGCCAATGACGTCGACTCAGCACTCAAGAACTTCATAACCTGCCACCGCACGATGAAGGGTTATTGCCGTCTGGGCCCAGCTTGAATTAAAGACATGTGAACGAATAGAGGTTGCAAGACAAGCCGGTGATGTCCAGAAGAAGAAAGTTACATTCAATAATTGAGAGAATCCTTCAGACAACTTCTACGGTCTGTTTGGATAGAGTTTATTAGAGAGACGGTGTGTTAGAAGAGAGTCTATTAGAAGAAAAATATATCAGATGATGCCATAAGCAACTTGGGCATTTTAATTAAAAAAAGGAATAAAAAGTATGATTAATATGGTACTTAAGATGTTACACCTGCATAAAAAGGAATGCAGTTAAGATGTTTTTAATATCTTCTAAAAACATGACATTAGGAAACGTATAAATGAGACTGGTACTATTGTATTCCTTTTACATTCCCTCGTTTCTTTCAAGGAGACTAAAAGCTTAAAAATGTTCAAGATGCGCTGTGGTATCAAAGCCAATTCTAAGCTTATTTAATTTATATTCTTTTCTCATTCGATGTTCACGCCTAAGCCCAAGACATGAAAGGGTATTAGCGTGAGTAGGCGTTGGCTAGATTTTTTTGGGTGGAAGCAGCTCATTTAGTAACTCCTTTACCCCTACTTAAACAACTCTTAAAATATAATTCCTTTTTTACATATCATGATAATTATGCTATATTTTATATGCATAATTATTATGGCTTAGACTCAAAATGCAATAGCAAATGCAATTCTGAATGTAAGGGTGAGTTTCTCAAGATCTAGTGGCCAAATATTCCTGCACGATTTCATTCATCTGGGTGAAGCATTCCAGTGACCAAAATTCTAACCAAAATGCTATCCCACTGGTTGATTTTTCAGCCTGGGCTTTCCTCCATTTGGTTTTCGATCCCGTGATGAAAATCCCACTCTTGGACTAGGAATACATCTCATGGCTAAAACTAGAGCCATGTTTTACCGCTGTGATGCCCATGTAAATCCCCATCACCCAACTGTCTAGGCCAGCAATATTACCATGGGTCCAAATCATTTTGGGCAGTTGGAATTCCATATCAGATGGCAGCGTCCCACCGCCCATTCCAAGGCTACTTCCACATTTCAAAACCATGTATCCCCAGATGGAATTTACAACTCTTGGACAGCCTTCCAATGATACATTTTTAAACTTTGTATATCATCTTTCCCTTGACGCATGCTACGTTTGCTGTTGCTATGGGTGGGACCCATGTCCCACGTATGGAGTGGCCAAAGCAAGTGTGAATAAAGTACTTTTATTTCATGCCTATCAAGAAAACTAAAAATCATTCCATACATTCATCATCCATCAAATCCCTTTTTACATTACGACGTTTAATCTAGCAAAAAGAGAATCAATCCACACCATGCATGTATCCTATTTTACATGTTGTGATAATTTAGGAAAGATGTTGGCCACAAATCTCTTTTAACTTTAAGTAGAGCCCTCTCACATTGTAATCATGCATCGACTTTTTCCTTTCCTTTTCCAAAATATTCTATAAGAGTTCTCCATCTAAAAGAAAAAGTAGTAAATTTTTTTTATTTTAAAAAATTAAAGAAATATTCAAGATGGTATGGATGATCTTTTCCTTTTTTTTAAGGCAAAAAGGGAAAGGATAACCTTTAATGGTATGTTCCATACCAAATGAGCAAATAAATTTTGCCTAAATAGTCAGTGCTCATCCACTAGTTTGTTAGCCCTATTGCTAAAAAGCAAATCCAACAGCCCGATCATCGTCCAACAATTGATCTGACATGTTGATGGTCGATGAATCAAAGTCAACAGTAAAAAATGCCACATCACACTAAAAGACAAATTAGATAAATTTGGATTATTACGATAATGATCACAACCAGACAAATAAGCTAAAAGATTAAATAAGCTAATGAAATAACCAGATAGCCCTCACTTTGTCTCTATCCAAACAGCCCCCCAAAGAATCTCCGGTTTTGCATTCTATTATTATAATGCACTTCATATATATATATATATGTGTGCCATTGGATAAAAATATAAAACATCAAATTAAAGAATCTGTGTGAATAACCTGGCTATCAAAAAGATAAGTATACGTTTTCCAAATTTGATTTATTTAAATAGTTACAAGAAAATAAATTACTTTGGAAGATTATTGGAATATTATCAGATGGAAAGAAAATCCTATATACGCCCAAAACCGCTTTTTGAACTAGATTTCGATGCCACAATACCTTTGTGGTTCGCGTGACACGTAAGTTCCCTGCAAATAGAATAGATACTTTCTAGACACCATTTTTGTGGAAAGATAAAAATTTGGACCATTCATTATTAAGAAATAATGGATAGTAAATGACTATTACTAAAAAAGCTTCCTTGTGTTCATGCAATCTTCAGAACCAAACAAATATCGTTTTATTTCCATTCATTCAGTAAAACGTAAACAGTTTTAAGTGCATAAAAACAAAGTGATGATTTTATTGTAATGAGCTAAAAACACTTAATTGCATTTTAATTATATGGGTCTTAGTGTGGCTGATTCTTTTCCTTTCACAGCTTTTTTGTAGTTGCACTTAAATTATTTGGGTTTTAAATATCAGGAAGGAATTGGCACGATGCTAGCATGCAATAAATATCTGCTTTCAAATTGCCAACATGAAAGAGGAAGCTGGCGCAGACAATCACCAGACAGAAATGACGGCACAACTTCTGCCATCTACTCTTCAATCGGTCGTCTTTCAGAGCCAGACTTCGATGTTGGAGAGACGAAAAGAGTATGCGAATGGTTATTACATGATGCTGACTTCTTTGGCATCTAAACATTCAATCGTTGCACGAGAATCATCAACGCTGACAAGAAAAGGGAAAAGGATGTGAGGTATGGAATATAAATAGGAAAAGAAAATGGAAAGAGATGACATAAATGTGGAATACAAATAGGAAAAAGAAAACATTGAATAAAATGGAAGGAGATGATGTAAGTCAGTAGGAAAGGCAAAATAGATAAGATTGACGATGAAAGAAGAGATGATGGGGAATTGAAAATAAGATAGTAGTGAGAAAAAAAATAAGGTTAGGGCTCATCTTGGGAATTGAAAAAGGTTGAAAAAAGAAAAATGTAAAATTTAGAAATGTAAGCAAAAATATAGGAAATGATATGGTGGAATAAAGAGTGATTATAAAAATTAAAATACACAAAGAAAAAATATATGTAGCCATTTTTTTTGCTGGTTGCATATAATTATATGCAGTTTAAAAAAATGGTTGCATTTGCCCATTTACAATAAGGCATATGTAGCTAATTAAAAACTAGCTACATATGCAATTGTTTGATTTTGTTGACAGTTAAAAACTTAATGCAATTGAAATTTAACTTTATGCAGCCAAAATATTGGTTGGAAAAAACTTAATGTAACTGAAAATATACTTTATGTAGCCAATATTGATTGCATAAAGTTATTTCTCTTGTAGTGCATTTTTAGTACAATTGCAATGGCTTGATTAAATGTGAGGAGCTCATTTACAGGGATCTCTAGCAGACCTGGTTGGGCTAGGCTGATTGGGGTTTACCTGGACCTGGGACAAACTAGATGCATTGCATCATTGACTGCGCATTACATTTTCAAATAGGTAGAAAACTCGTTTACGTCTCATACCAAGCCTTGGAATGAAGTGATAAAGCTCCATCTTTCATTGTCAATTGGTGGGCGATCTGTCTTTCTGAAAAAATGCGATTGCAACCACCAGCAGAGGTCCACTTAATATGAGTGCATGTGATAGAAAATTTTTAACTAATCTCTAGGAAATGAGTCCGGATCCTATGATGCGTAGCATCAGAGAAACTCTGATGCTGCCAATAAAAATTATCCACGTCATTTGGGCTTGGAAGATTTTTAATGGAATTTGAAACGTCCTCGAGCCAATTTCGATGGGCCAGAAATTGATGAAATTTTGCAGAATTATAAATATCAAAAGCTTACTTATGGAGAAAGCTTATACCATGAGTGAAGATGTTAGCTAAAAAAAAGGTTTAGTTTAATGAGATTTTGGACGTTTTATTCTCCTCTAATAAGATAAGCCTAGATCTATATAATTTTTTTAATTATATTATATATTTTTATTTTTAACAAATATACAAAATTATCAAATTTCAGAGGCACAAATAGAAATGGCATACCGAATATATTCCTAAAGAGATTAATAAGGATAATTATTCATATCTAAGTGATTTACCATAGAATTAGAATGTTTTAACAAGATCTAGACCATTCAATCCACTTATTATCATATATACTTTTATTATCTTCAAAACCTCATCAGCTGGGCCTTTTATTTTTTTTTTTTTCAACCAACGTCTTCACATGTAATATAAACTTTTTTGAAAGTGAATTTTTAAAAAGCCTTTGATATTTATAACTATGCAAAATCTCGTGAATTTCTCGCCCACAGAAGTCGGCATGAAGATTTTCAAAATCTCCCCTGCTGAACTGGCGTGGATGATTCTTATTGACGGCATCAGATTTCCTCTGCTGTTGCTGCTGCTGCGCGCCAGAGGATCCGACTCATTGGCAATGCGGCCATCCTGCACGACTAATCATACACTGCGTCCGTCTGCCATGCTGGAAATGCATATGCATATGCATTGTCTAATAAAATATCTCGGAAATGCATGTAATCCAAATTTTAAGAGATTAAAATTTAGTAAACTTGTCGGTAATTCATAAGAAAAGAATAACGTGAAAGGATAAGCTGAACCGGTGAAATCGAGGTGAAATGAAAGATGAGATGATGTCGATTATATAATAAACAAACTATATATATATACACATAAAAGATGATGTCGTAGATAAAGTAAATAAAGGATAAGCAGAGGTAAATAAATGTCACACAAGGAGGATAAGATGTACACTTGTAACCAACCCTGTAAGTGATAGGAGGATGAAAGGGGCAAGAAGAAGGCTGCAGTGAGCTAGCGGCCAGCTTGACATATACTGGGCCCGATCAGCCTGCCAGTGCCTCCGCTGTGCCATTAGAAGGAGGAATCTACGAGTCACCTGTTTCAAAAGGCCCAGATCTAGAAACTCAACCGAGTCCAGCATTTTCACGAACACCTTCGGTGATCACTTGCCCTGGTCCAAAAATTACCTGGCCCGGGGGTTCTGCTAATTCCCTACGTGTGAGTGTAGAGGCTTCAACGGCCCGGATTTGTACACAAGCTCGAAGATGGGCCACCACAATCTCCTCACCAACCCATACCACACCTCCGCGCGTAGCGGGAGTGACGAGAGGAGAGCGGCAAACTCCGTAGTCCGCCGATGGCTGCCATTTCCTGCTTTGGACTGCTTGCGCGCTCGTTCTGCCCTTCGAAATCGAAGAACGCGTTTACCGTTTCGAAATCTCCCTATCCAAATTCCCGCAATGGAAATCTCACTTCCTTGGGTTCTGCCAAGATCTCTTCGCGCTTCGTCCCCGCTGCATCGCCTTTCGATCTTGTGCCTCCGCCGATCGATCACGATCTACTCGTACTCTCTCTCTCTCTCTCTCTCTCTCTCTCTCTCTCTCTCTCTATATATATATATATATATATATATATATATATATA
>JAYJMB010003184.1:0-14374 GCA_036873735.1 Pouteria campechiana
GAGAGGCCATAGAAGCTTTGACTTCGTTCATTTACCAGGATTTCTCAAACCTATTTTCTGTCATAAACCTAAACCCATCCGACCAACCCCCCACTCCTCACAGGAATATGCCTCGGCATTCTGCGACCACCTGCTATCATTTGAAAGATGACTTCATTCTGTAATTTTATCCAAATTATTGAAGCACCTGAAATGCAACTGTTTTTCAAGCCAACACGAATTCCTTGAGCACCCTTATCTACCAATACGACAATTCCAACATAAATTGGTGAAAAGTAAAAAGGTGTGAAGGAATTGCACGACAGCTCTGTCTGTATATATGCAACAGAACAAATGCAAATTGACAAGTTATCAGAACACTTTATGTTGCCACTGAAACAAAATTAAGAGCTAAGTTTTTTTTTTTTCCATTTTCTTTTTTATCTCCCAAGTCGAAAAATCCTTTGGAAAGACAAGACACTGCTCACATATAGTACAACACCAAAAGATTATTTTCCTCATGCAGAGAAGGTCAAAAACAGTGTCTTGCCCAAGAGTCAGTAATCTCCAGGAAATACTAGGCACCAATTCTATTAGAGGAAAATCCATTGCCTTCAATCTAATGGGTACATCAAACAAAATTACCAACCTTCAATCTAATGGGTATATCAAACAAAATTACCAACCTTCAATCTAGTTGGTATATCAAACAAAATTACCGGCAACTCCTTTTTATACACTTTATTTAATGCATGGTGAAGATTGGATTGCTGATGGTGGTACTTAAGAATTAGAAATGCGTTATGCAATATGTATTTATATATGCAAAAGATTTTGCATAGTATTTGAGTATACTAGGGATATACAGGCATCTGACCGGTCACTGTATCTTGGAGAAATGTTAAAAATTGCCTACCTTTGAACTGGAGAATAGCTGTCTCACCTGTGAGATGTAATTTTATGTGAACATCAGAAATTAAAAACAAAGGTTCAATGGCAAGCAAAGAAAGATAAGTCTGACTATTATCCCATCTATAAGAGCCAGCATATCATTTGTTAAAGGAAACAAAAGCTAACTGGTAACAGGAATGATGCATAACTTGAACGCAGAGACCAAAAACTCTCAAGAACAATAAAGAATGCCCACAAAATCTGAAAACTGTGAATCCTATGATGAAACCTGAATCCAAATTCAGTTATAGCATCAACAGTTGTAGCTAAAACTCGTACACTGACAACTACTAAATTTCCTCTTTATGACTAACGTAATGATTATCTATCCCTTTTAAACCAGTCAGACTCCATATAGAATACCCATGACTAGCATTTACCAAGGCAAGACTGATGGAAATTGATTCTCAAATCTCATATTTGAGTTGTCATTGATTTGGAGATTTCGTTGATTAAAGAAATTGTATTCTATTGTATCTCATATCATCCCTTTGATTAAGGGTTGTAACTTACCATGTATGTTATAAACAGTGTTTATAAGAAAGTGAACCTAAGCCCACAAGAATACAAGGGGGATTTCCTTCAAATTCTCATTCTCTCCAGTTTTCAACTAGGATATGATGCATAATCTCAATAGCAAGAAGATTAAAAGAAGATTGCATGTCGGTTAAATCATTCTGTTCATTGCAATGTGACAAAATATAGCAGTAACTGCATTGGATTCATCACGATGACATAAAGATCAATAAAACATTAATCAACCTTTATTCAGGATGTTATGTCACTATCACATATAAATACATATGAATTGTAAAACTCACCATCTAAGATCAATACCCTGACTCAAGTAATTGTACCCACAGAAACTTGCCTATATACACTGGCTTGAGCTGTGTTATATATGATACAATGTGTATTTCTATTACTTAATTGAGTAAGATGTGGATAATGATAAGCTCTCATTTGGAGCATGAAGCTATACTGATGGAGAAGTAACCAGCCCTTTACCACCCATTTGACAATAACCTTCCTGATCCAATGTATCTCTCACTGCTTGATAGAACTCCAACCATGATGATGTGTACTCTGGTGGCCCCCACAAGAATGTGAGGTTCGGACTTGCAGGGCAAGCAGTGACCAAATCCAACACAGTAGCTGCTGGTCTCAATGGCCGAGGGAAATTGAATGCCAAATTGTCAACCTTGTGCTCATAAATTTTTCCATTGCGGTCCAACTTGTACCTTGAGGTCCCTTGGAACTGCCCTTTTGCCTCCCACGGGACCCGTGGCACACCCCTTAAATTCCATCTTATCAAGATGACATTCTCTGATGGCTGCCAGACCCTGAAAACCTCAATTGATATCTCTCGGAACAAAATCCGTCCATGGAAACGCAATGCCCAGAATATCAATTTGTAGTTCCGAATCCCTTGGAATGTGTTCAAAGGGTCCATGAATGTTATGTCATGTCTGCATTAAGGAAAGCAGGATACTGTTAAATCCAACAGTGCAAGGGCCAGCCCCTTTTTCAATACTGTTAATTGACCAAAATTTTTTCCATTTGGCGGACCTACCATGAGTACAAAATCATTCACAGACAACAAGAGAATGCAGTCAACAAGTCAGGCTGATCATATTTGTATTCAAACTAAGGGACATCTGTGACACCCCAAACATTATTTACACTAACTGGACAGTCCACAATGGCAGGTGATCATAATTATATATCCAGTAGGCCACTCAGTGAACAGGTTAATGCAAAAACCTAAAATGAACATCCATCTATCTGAATCACATCATAGATGTTTGTCAAACGGACAATCACAACAGTCCAAATCATTAAATTGGGAAATGTTATCATATCATTTCTTAAATGGTGGGCTACCCTAAATGGGACAAAACAAATGAGTGATTTTGGTTGATACACACTGGCAAAACATATATAGTACTTATGGACTAAGCATACTAATGCAGGTATCAATTTTTCTCAAACCCTAATCTCAACATTGATGATATATTTGATCGTTCCATGTGTCACCATGACAAGAAACAGCTAAAAAAATCATAACATTAATGAAGTCAGCGGGTTCCACTGATCATACTCATTCAATGAATCCACTCACCAGAATGGCCAAAAAAGCCCCCATTGGACACAACTCTTCATATTCAGTCAGCAAATGCACCACTACTGAAAAGCGCCTATTAGGACAGTGCTGTTCATATTCATTCATATTGGACAGTGGTGATTGTATCCCTCCAATTGGATAAAACCCAAAGAAAGAACAAACAAAACAGTAATTTAAATGTCTCAATCTTACTCCTTTTTTCTAATCTGCCAGCTGAAAAAGCTCACTTGATCAGGCTGATAATAAATCATCAGCTTACATGGTTTCACTTATGGGCAAATAATGATTTCACTTATGGGAAAATATCTAAGTGGTTGCCAGTAGTGGTGCAACTTGGTTTATGTTGAACCCAAAACTAATCTGAGCAGCCCAAATTTAAAATGGTTAGGGGTGATATCTTTTGCATTTGGGTCATTGAATTTGGATCGAACTCAAATTAACTTGTAATATGGTATGGTTCAGGTTGAAGGTACCTCTGAACTGAATTATACTTAACCAAATAACTGGAAAATCCGAACCTAATTCTCCTTACCCATATAACCCAAAAATCTCAACTGAATTATCCTTGCCCAAATAACCTGAAAATCCTAAGCGAATTATCCTTACCGAAATAAACCAAAAATTAACTGCAACATAGATGGGTCATACTATTGCCATAAAGATAATAGAAATAAAAAAAATTATATATTTTATATTAACTACAGAATAAAGTAATAAAACGTGATATTGTTGCAATCTTACTTGCCAGATTGAGGTACTTTAAAACGTGATATAAACGTGAATATCCAATCCAACCCAAGTTGCAATCTTACTTGCCAGATTGAGGTACTTTAAAAAAGTTTATTGTCTTGGATTGGATATTCGTTCAACATGTAGGATTGTCAATCCTCTAAATCACTGTATATAATTAGCAGGAAAAACAAACTCAGATGATACTTAAAAAACAGCCCATCGTATTCAAAAAGGAAGATGTTATTATCTAATAGGGCAGTTAGGGGCTTCCAGATCAGCACGACTACTATCCCCACCACATGAAGATGACCGAAAATATGCTGCTGCACACGTTTCCAATGGAAAGGAAGAAAGAGCAAACCTGTAAATATCGTAATCAAGATCCTTAGTGAAGAGCAAGGGCAGGTCTTCCCTGAGAGTACGGACGGCAGTGCCAAGGTTAAGGTAGAAGTCGCCCTTCCTCTTATCCTGCGCACCTGGTCGCCCCTTATCCGGCGCAGCCCTGACAGGTGGAGGGGGCTCGAGCTTGGTGAGAAGTGCAGACGTGGAAATGGAGTTGGCGGCGCTGCTCTTGGGAAGAATCAAAGACGGTGAATTGGAAGTTCGTCTCCTGGTGGACTGAAGCAGAGAAGGAGAGAGATTTGGAAAGAGAGAAGCCATTATCAATAGCTATTTACAGGGTTTCATGGCAGGTTGAGGCCGGAAGTCAGAAAGACAGAGACGGAGGGGGAGGATGGTGCTTGTCGAGATGAGACGACGGAGAGATATGTAATATGGTGCTCGTTTGCCACCGGATTCTCTTGAAGGGAATTTTTCTAAATGCACCCCGGTCAGCCTGATCCCTTGTTACACCGGCGTTGCAATTTTACTTGATTAAAAAATAAAATTCATACAAAATATATAGAGAAAATCTGAAGTATCTATTATTTCTTATTTACATGTTAGACCTTTTTTAAAGAAAATCATATTCACCAACTCGATATGCAAGCTAACCTAACTAACACATAAGAATAATAACTTAACAATAAACATTTATAAAATTTATTTTTTGGTGTTTAATTAAGTATATTTTAAATCAAATTCATGAATGAAGTGTAAAATAGATATATATTGATATTTAAAAGATATAATAATAACATAATATGGGGGGGCATATTTTTTAAATATCTATACTAGTACATTTTTTACTTTATTGGTTAATATGAATAATAAATACATCATTTTCCTTTAATGTGCTTAATTTGAAATATGAGAAATTAAGCCTTTTAAATTATATAAAAGTAGTTTATAAGTCCTGCAAAAAATATTTGTATAACAGCTAAGCATATTGCACGCAAGTGTCGCTGGAAACCGCCGATTGCCGCCACTATTCTATTGACGGCGAGTAATTATAAAAAAGACACGTGTACTAGAGAGCACCGCAGCCCGAAAGTGGTGGTAAACTATCACTGTCACAAATTTGGGTGGTTTGCAACGCTGCAGCGATGCCGCCAATTTTTGTCTTGACCCCGTAGTCTGCGAGAGGAAATGCAGCTGTAGTCTCGTTGCCTGTGAGCGCCACGAAAAGAGCTGATTTTTCCAGTCATGCGCGCTTGCACCTACGGCTTCTTAAAATCATTATATTTATTTTGATAATTTCGAAATATTATAAAACTATAAATAATTTATTAAAAGTATTACATTTATATAGCACTATTACCTTCCATTTAAAGGGTAAAAACAACCATTTAATCTAATGCAGATGGTGGTATCCACTAAGGGTGATAATGCTAGTAATCTTATAAATTGTAAATTACTGTATCATTTCCGATTTGATCACTAATTCAAAGGGATTAAATCAGAAATGATACTTTGAATCATCTAATTATAATAAAATATATGATCAACCAATATTTATGGAATTTGAAAAAAAAAAAAAGAAGAAATGGCTCCATCCTCTTATTTCTCTAACCTAGAGATCCATAAATCGGAATCCTAATTAATGCACATAGATACAAATGGTTTCAGTGGGAGCACGAACATTTGGTGCATTTCGCATCTGAACAGGAACACCGTTCTCAAGCAGTATTCATATCGATTGTGTATTAATCAATTTAATCAATATTTAATTGATTTGTTTGAGGTTATCAACAAACAAGATTTGTCTAAGTCACTTCATTTCTTTTTGTCTAAGTCACTTCTCCTTTGTGGATATTGGGAATATCCCCATTCATAAGTAGAGATCAACATATATGAATTGAACTCTGCAGCCACTTGTTAGAATCCATAGGTGTTCAAATCACTCATTTGAATAAATTGAAACCCTTCTTATTGGATGATCACGAGACTTCCCAAAGATCAAATGCATTGGGTACGAAAATGTATATATATTTATGTATTGATAAAATATATAAAATACAATACATCTATGTTTATTCATATATAAATATATTTATAATATTATATATAAATTTTATATATTTATGTATTGATAAAATATATAGAATACAATATATTTATGTTTATTCATATATAAACATGTTTATACTATATATCTTAATATCAACATAATATTATATATAAATTTTATTATTCATATATGTTATCTATTATTATCAATATAATAGATTTTACATCATATATATATATATGTTATTCTTATATGAGTGTAAGTTTATTATATTTTACATATCTTTTAGAAATATATAAATTTTTATTTATTTATATATTATATTTTTCTATTTTTGTATATTTTATATATTTTAGTTATATACGTTATATATGATGTATTTTTCTATTTAAAAAATTCATATCAAATAATATTTTATATATTTAAAAATTTTCACACATGTAGTTTACTACATAGTATATTCAACTATGTGCCTCTTTGATTTGCTTAAGCTTGGTGGCTAATGGTTAGTAAGTAATTGGAGTTTATAAATGACTAAAGTGAAATAAGCAAAAATGGTTTAATAAAACTGAAATAAATGAATTAAAATTATTAAGCTTGTTTGATATTGCTGAAGTTTAATACTAAAATAATGAATAAAAGACCAAAATGTCCTTATAAACCTTAAGCTTCATAAATAAAATATTGATTAAGATAATATAGCTAAAATATTTAAATATATTAAAAATTTCAATTTAAATTTAATAAATCAATATATAAAAGTTAAGTGGATAAATTTTAACTTGAAAAACATAATTAAATATTTTTTTATATTTATTTAAATAAATAAAAATAAATTTAATTTAAAGTAATTTAAATGTCTACAAGTCTTAAAATTGCTAAAAATGTCGTTGAAGGATAAACTTGTGAAGATGATTAAGAAAACCTAAAAAAATGTACGCGCGCGCACATACACACACACATATATATAATTGATATTTCGTAATTATATAAAGTTTACAAAGGTAAATGAGCTTATTTAATAAATTTAATAAGTGTAATCAAACATGCCTAGTCTCAGTTATAAGCCTAAAAAGTAAGTGGAATAAAAAAGGCTCTATGTATCTTGCTATGATAATATGTGGTGAACTATACTTTGTAGTGAGACCATAAATGTATTAGTTTAAACAATTGTTTTTTGTTGTTTAGACAGAAGGTGACAATGTTAATATAAATATAATACTTTTAATAAATTGTTGACAATTTTGTAAATATTTTTAAAATATTGGTATAAGTGCACTAATTTTAAAAGGGAAAAAAGGTTCAAAGGGACTTTTCCTTTAAAATTTTGAGAACCATTTATTTATTATTATTATATATAATAAATATAAGATCCAATCCAACCATCTTACTTAGCCCTCCTTTACTTAATAATTCAAAAATTATTTAAATAAAACACTTAGTAACCCCTACTTTAGGATCATTTGAAAGCTAATTTTCACACTTTGTTTCATTTCTTTTACAAGACTCTTGATATAATCATGCACCCATGCTTTAAAAAGCTTTCATCTTATGTTAATTCATGATTTTATAAAGTTTTATGACATTTAAGTAGGTGCATAGATTGGTATAAGTAATTTTTATATTTTATAAATAGTTTTATACATCTTTAAAAGATATTTCACATAGGCCTCTTATTAAATAATTTTACACATTTTGACTAAATAAAATTATTAAGCACAAGAAAAGATTCCTTTTAAATGTCATAGGCCTCTTATTAAATAATTTTACATATTTTGACTAAATAACATTATTAAGCATGAGAAAAGATTCTTTTAAATATAAAAGGAACGGTTCTTTTGGACTATTTTTATTTTAAAAATCATAGGTGTACGATTTATTTAAACCTACTTTTTAATTATAATTTACTAGAAAAAATCTAAAATCGATTAATAATTTTATATTATAATTGGCTACCATGCAATTATAATATAAAATTTCTTTTATATCCATCTTGTCGTTGGAGTACGAATTTCTGGGGTAAAATGACTCAAATGCAAGACCGTGCGAGAAGCCATTAATTACTTTTCAATGTAGATCTTGGGCAACAGAATTGGTCCATTCCACTTCTTCTCTCTTCCATCAAGAGAAATGGACGACGGAATTTGGGGTTTTAGCTTCCCCTCTTGCCATCGATGATCTGCGGCATGGCGACGACGACGACGACGACGGCATGACAGACGACTGGAAGACGGACGACAGGGAGCAGCAGCAGCGAAGTTTTCACCTAACCAGTAGCTGGCAGTGGTTTTTTCCCTGTTTTCCGTCAACCCTGCCTTCGACGGTTGATTTCCTGCCAACCCGTCCTACTGTTTTGTTTCAAGAATAGCTTCCCTCTGAACCTTTCCCGGTAGCTTGAATCTCGGATTTCACCATTGCAGCAGACGCCTCTTCTGCCACCGTTCTTGACATCTTCCGACGATCGAATCTCGGTATCGGGCGGCATCCCGCACTTGGACAGCAGCAATTTCTTTGCATCTTCTGGTAGTAAAAATCCCCTCCCTAGTCCTTGTTATTTTCATTGTATTGATTCTAGTTGCATTGTTTAGTAGTTTTAACTCACAGGCTTCCGTCATTCTTAGTAATGCTCAATTCATTCAATTTCATTACCTGTAGGCCACGTAATAAATGCCAGCCCTTCAACCTAATCAATCTGTTGATGCTGTGCCTAATCAACCTAATCAAACTTTGATGGTTATCTTATATTAATTTGTGTTGTGAATTTTTTTTAGGTGTATCAAGCATTCAATCATGTGCAGGAGGACAATAAAAGATTTGAATCATTCAAATACCCATTCCTTGCACAGGACACGATACAATGAATTGGGAAAAAAACATTAAATGAGAAACCGAAATAAGAAAAGTAAGGAGAGTTCTCCAAGCATTGGAGGGAAGTTGACCAGGGACAAATCTGTGCCCTTCAAGAACATCGAAGTTGAACTCATTGGAAGGAAGTTGAAGACTAATCTTCAGGCTTTCCTTTAAAAGAGTTATTTGATAGGAACATAATTGTTAACTTGATCAATTGTTGTCATAATGTCAATATGATATTTTCGAAGGATGCTATAGGCTTCATCAAACCTTTGGATGCCAATACCCTGAATGGGAGAAAACATTCAAAGGGAGTAGCTATAATCTGAATTTTTGAACTTGAACTCTAACAAAAAATCTGGGAGAAGCAGCCAAATGAGCATTAGGAGTGTTTCGACACACGTTCCTGCTATAAGCAGTTGAATGAGTGCAATCGTGAGGGCATTTTAGGAAGCATGAGATGAAGTGTTAGTTAATAGTATCCAAGGCAGCTTTTCACGTGGCAACCGAGAAATATTTGGATTTATCCATCATCATTAGATATCACTGGGAGAAGTAGATAGGTGGTGGTAATGTATGTGGCATGTCAAAAGCAAGTGGGAGCACATTTAGACAAAAATGTGCATTTCACCAAACAGACCATTAAGAACAAGGTTACATCATTGGGATAGATATTATACCAATAGAGTAAATGAAGTAAAAAAGGATTAGAAACCAGAGTACTGCAGGGTTGAGATAAAACTCATGAATGTCCATTCTCAAGCCAATGCAGACCACAACATACAGAAATAGATGGAAAAAAGAGTTGATATAGAGAACTGAAATGGATGCCTGTTGCGCCTCAATTTTTATAGGCAAGACAGACAGTCATTGCTGCATTCCCATGCCAAGATCCCTTGTCTCTTTGCAAAAGATGGGTTTCCAGCCTCCTTGGTACTCTTCGAGCTAGCCTTACCCCTCGGCCCCTCATTCCCAGCTCACTAGAAGAGAATAGAGTGAGAAACTCCCTTGAGCACCTATGTATCCGTCTAGGGATGAGTTCTCCTCAACATGTCAATGCGTTCCCTGAAACATTGATCATATTCAGAGTTAATTGTTGGGTTATTGTATCTTGTATTTTGCAAAGTCTAGTGGGTTATGTGAGATGAGAATAGGAAGTTTCTCTAGGAAAGTCCACTAGGGAAGCTATATATTAAGGCGTCAATTAAGGATTTAGTGAAGAAATTCTAAGGCTGAGGTGAGGGAGTTATCATGTAGATTCTAGGGTTTTTCCCGGAGAGTGAGAGAGGGGGTTACCAGAGTGTGTTGATTTGGGAATGTTTGTGAGACATTCCATGAGATGTGTATGAGACATCTTGAGTGTATCTCTGTAACCATGTTTTCATAGTGGATTGATTATCTCTCTCCTATAGTTTTTCCCTTCTGGGTTGAAGGATTTCCACATAAACCTTATGTCTCTGATTTATGTTTCATTATGTCTTTGATCTATGCATGTATAATCGTGTGTTTGTGATTATGATCCTAAAATTGGTATCAGAGCTTCCGCAATATTAATGATCCCCCTATTCAACTTGGGAAACTAAACCAATTGCACCCAAAGGGTGAGGATGTTTTCTTGCAATTGCTCCAACTCATGAAGTATCTCTAAAAAGTGTTGGCCTCATGGCACAGTCATCTCACTTTGAAGTCTGCTTACCAAAGCTAGAGCCTTAGCTTTGAAATTTGGCCCTCTAATTCCCATAATCGGTGCCACACTCTTTCCTTACTTTTGAAATCCCATCGTTCCGATGGATTCACCTTCTTGTTCAATGATTAAGGGTCATCTATCATGACAGCTGAAAGATTGATTCTTCGATTTTTAGAGATTCATAGAAGGGCTGATATTGGTCATAGGACAACAAACTATAATTTATAGAGGACTGCCATCCCCTCAATTATGGGATATCCCCCTATCAATGCGCTTAGTCAGCAGTTGCTGCTTAAGAAGCAGAAGAGCCACATCATTAGTATGCCTCATGACCAATTCATTAATCACAACTGTTCCTCTACTTTTTTTAGTGGAAACAGGGCCTCAACTTCAAGAGTGAGAGCAAGTGATGCATTTATATTTGGCCTGCCAACAGCAAGTCGCTGTGTTTTTACTGATGTGGACAACATTGACTCTTTGACCAAAAGAAGTTGAAACTGTCTTCTATGTTACTAACAGATTAACTGTCACATCTTGCACATATAATGGACTTATTATGAGGCATCCATCTATGACTAAGTCAAATTCAGGAGTTAATTGTGGGCATCAGTTATGAAAAACAAATTAAATCAGCAATTATAAGGACCTAACTTCAAGGCTAGAGGGCATCAAACGAGCAGCACCATCAACACTTGCAGCACCCCCTTCTAATCCCTTTTAAGGAAACCTCTATAACTGCTTCTATTCTATGGGTGAAAGCTTCGTGATCCATGTCCTGTGGTTTTTCCCTTCATTTTGAGGGACTTTCTATGTAAATTCCTATATCCTTGTGTTACTACTTGCACTTTCTAGTAAAATAGTCAACTTCTCATTGTGTTACTGCCACATCATCATACTGACTAGTTTTGGTCACAACAGGGTAAAATGAGATTTTCTTTGGAAAATGTAAGTAAAATGATATCATTAAGATAGTGAATGATGTTAAATATAAAATTAATAGAAACAAAATAGATACACTTTTTGTTAGGAAAGATAAATAATAATAAAAAAAAGGATTATTGAGGTAGGAATATGTTACATCAAGGGGAAGGGAATTTTCTCTCTTAGGATAATTGAAGTTTGCCCTTGGGAAACAATTGAAATGAAAGAGCAGCTTTGATTACATAAGATATCCACTATGTATGTCGTGGCTATAACATCAAACCCACTTGTCTACCAAATGAATTGCATTCACCAAAGTGCCCATCACCTAAAGTGTCTTATTTAACGTTGTCTACTAGATTTTCCTCATCATTTCTAAGAGAAATTATTCTATGATGGTGGTTTCATGGTGAATCCACACCAGTTTCATAAACTATGATGTTTTGGTCAAATCTAGGCCATCTATGATACTTATTTTCATACCTATTCTTATGAACCCAAAGGTCACATTGATTGGAAATTTAAATAGCCTATTATAAATCAAAATTCATTAGATTTTCTGTATCATTGTTTTTGATGTTGAGGCCTATTTATGTTTTTGATCAAAAATGATTTTTGACATTTGAATTAAATAAATGGTAGTGGCTAGATTGAATCTGATCAAAACTGCATGATTTGTGAAAAACTGAAAGATCACATGGTGTACTCACCACCATAGAATCATTGCTAGAGTTTTAAAGGAGGCATGGTTTCTTTAATATTTTATAAGTGAATTTTTTATTTTGTCAACATTTTCAAGATTTCCCTCAGATAATTCTCCCCTTACTAGGAATTCTATTCATTTAAAGTGGGCAGAAGAAAATTCATCCACAGTGTAAGAATGAAATTCCTCAACTTGTATGTAAAGGCATGTTCAATAGAACTTGTAACTTAAATCAAGACTCCGGTCATGGAGATGGCTTCATCTAGCTGGGAAATAATTCTTGCAAGCACGTCGGAAGGCCCAATCACTGCTTATGACGCAGACACAGGCACTCTTTTGGCCTACTTCTCCAACAACAGCCGATCATCACCTTGTAAAGGCCTCACCCTTGCTGGAAAGACTATGATTGCTACATCCCATATCTACAATGCCTGCTCTACAATCTGCCTTTACAATTGGTGTTCTTCTGCCCCTTTTCGCCACCTTCCCATCCCTGAACCCATTGCACCCCTCACCACCACCATTGATGGCTCATACCTATTCTGTGGTGGTCTCTCTGGCCAAATCCATGTTCTCTCTCTCCCTTCAGGCAATGTTTTCCGCTCATTCCCCATTCATAGTAGGCCCATATCATGCCTTACAATCAATGTGGAGGATGATGGCTCTCTACTTATCTCAGGTGGTGATGATGGTGTGATTGCAGTAATCCCAATCATTAAGCTCTTAGATGTGAATGGTCCTTTGGAAGATCATTCGAGTGATTCTCAACTTACATTGCACAAGTTTGTTGCACACCCATCATCAATAACGGCCATTGCTGTCAGTCCCTGCAGCTGCATTTCAACTATAGTATCTTGCTCATTAGACTGCACATGCAAGTTTTGGAACCTGGCCAGTGGCACTCATTTGCGTACTGTGCGGTTCCCATGTGTGATCTGGTGTGTTGCAATGGAGCCCACTATGTGGGAGTTCTATGCTGGTGGATCAGATGGTAAGGTGTATGTTGGAGAATTGAAGGTGGTCAGTAGGAGGAAGTGGCTGAGTAGAATCAGAGATGAAGAGACAGGGGTGGTGGCATGGGCTGAGGAACACAATGGGGCTATCACAGCCCTGGCATTCGCAAACTATGGCCGATGTCTAGTGTCAGCTTCTGAAGATGGAAGTATCAAACTGTGGGATGTGCAGAGTGGTAGGGTGATTAGGGTTGTTGAGCAAGAGAGAAGTAGTGCCGTCAGAGATCTTTTTGTGGCCAAGGGTGTAAGGAGTAGCCATGGAGGTGTTGACATTGGCAGCAATCATGGGGATGCCATGCAACATGGTGAATTTGAAGGATTTTCAAGTAGGGAAATAGCCAGACAGCGCCAACCAGTGAAAGAGGTGATGGAGATGGAGGAGTGTTTAGCTGAAGTGGTGAAGGATAGGAGGAGAGCTGTTGACACACTAGAAGCATCAATTGGCACATACGAGAGGCTTCTGACACTCTTTCTGAATGAAGCAAAAGGAGGTCGCTCTGGCAAAGAAGAAACAAAAGAATGACTCATGGTATTAAAGAAACCAAAGCAGCATAGAAGCAAGAAAAAGTTGAAGCTTCATGGTTGTGAGGGGCACAAGACATCGTTGGAACACCCCCAAAGCCAACCCTTAAATCCAACTCACTCCTCAAAGAGGTTGGGTGTGTTTCATTGCCATCCAAAATCAGTTGGTTGGTTTGAATTTGCTGCCTGAATGGGTTAAGATGGCTAGTAACCTATCCTGTATCTATTGCGCACAGCTAGAGCTTTCTTCAGAGAACTTTGCCACCAAAAGTAGTTGTTAACCTGTGTATATTTTTGAATAAGGTCTGCATACATAAAAGTGGCCATCCTCTTGTGCAAGTTTTAACTGTATGATGGGCTATAATACCTGAATTTTTCTGAGGCTTGATTATGATAGTCAAAAGTTAACCAATTAGTAGAAACTAGAAAGCCTCAGCTTCACTGAACCTGTGAAGCATACTCTTCCAAAGTGTTAACCGCTTGTTTCCAGTATGGTTTTGCC
>JAYJMB010003185.1:0-14374 GCA_036873735.1 Pouteria campechiana
GCATATTTGTTATATAATTCTTGTGGATTAGTATGTTATATACAGGATAATAGTGGTAAATTAGGGGAGACTCTGTCAGAATTTCCTCTGAATTTACCACTAGTAATGCTCCAGAAAGGAGGGGCGTTACATCAATTAAGATAATATATATTTATTTCATTTCTCGGTTCAAATTTAGACTTTACAGATTGTTTCATTTCGAAATCATTTTAAAAACTCCTCCAATAGCACGTAAAGCATCAACAAGAAATACTCAGTCAAAAGAAAGCCAACATACTCACCTTATTCCTTTGATTTTTCCTCTCCTCCTATGCTACTCTTTTTAACAACCAATATATCTATAAGAAGGGCAATTTGAAAAGTAAAAAAATACAGGAAAAGTTTGAAATGGCCAGTCGGTGTTATTTGGACAGAGTAAGATGTCTTCAATATATTTTAAAATATTTTAAAAGGTATCGATATAAATACAATCATTTTGATGTATATAGACAATTATTGTAAAATGGCATAGTTATATATGAAAAAGCTCATTTTATATTGTTTTAATTTGTTTTTTCAATTCATTTTTAACTTACTTCAACCCAAATTATTAACCTTTAAACCAAACTGAGCGATAAATATAGACTTGAATTAAGGTTGAAATTTTAGAAAAAAAAGTTAGGACGAGGCTTGCATGCAACCGGACCAAACCCCACCGGGTTGCACCCACCGTAGCTCTAACAAACGTGTGCCAGCCTCTTTGAGCCAGCGAGCCCGCCGACGTCTTAGACCATTGAAAGTAAATGCCAGCCATTTGGATTCCGGCGAAAACACCTGGCACCGGTCCAGTCGACTGAGAAATCAGAATCATCCGTCGATTCCTAGTAAGAAAGAAAGAAGCCGAACAGGGTACTCTTCGTTACGGCACGCCCGCCTTTCCCCTCCAGCAAGCGAAGTTTTCACTCCTTCCTTCCAACCCACTCCACCCACTTCAGTCACAACCATTCAATTCGCCGCAGCACCCATCCCGGCTAAACAGCTAGCTCCCGTTCATCTACAATGACGCTGTGCCCAAAGAATTCCTTCCTCTTCAATTCCAGCGTCTGCGTCTGCAATCCCGGCTACTTCATGAGCCCCGCCCACAATGACTGCACCCTCTTCACAGCTCGCCCCAGCGAGTGGGCAGTCAGTTCTGGCGTCACCTACGGCCCTGTGTTCCCCCAGACCATCTTCTCCTTTGAGTCAATCAGAAAATTCACGCAGTCTCAGGCCGTTTTCCTCGAGGCCACTGTCCTCACCCTTCTGTCTTGGCTTCTTTTCTGCTTAGCTGTACGCTTTGGCAAGATTAATGGGGGACACAGCGTTTGGTTCCGAGTCAGGTGGTGGATCAGCCAGCTTGATGTCTGCTACTCCACTCGCCATTGGCTGGTTTGTTCCCTTACCCCTTTCTTTATTTTGCTCTGTCCATACTTCTCGTTCTCTGCGTAACTGTCTCCATTTGAATTTAGTCAATTGAGGTGTCATATCAAAGAAAAAAGAATATAAAAGTTGTGTATTTCAAATGCACTTTTCATCTAGACACACCCTAATTGAATTTACAAAACCACAATAACAAATTAATAAATAAAGTTCTAAATTAACATTATGAAGATACACATACCAAAAAATGCAAAATATAGAGTATTATAAAAATTTACATACAAAAGTCATATAATGGACTATGGTTACTTTAGCCTTAGTGACAAGGTTCAAGCCACATTGCAATTCCCTAGATTGGGCATATATAATTACAACAATATAATCTCCATGGCCTGACATATATAATTCTCATGCTATAATTTCTGTAGCAGGGTAGATATATTTACCACACTGCAGTCTCTGTAGCGGGGCACACATATTTGCCATACTATAATTCCTACGGCCAGCCACATATAATTTGCATACTGTGATTCTTGTGGTTGGTTCACATACGCACAGGACCCCAACATTTTTAGTTGGGAAATAGAAGTGTGTATCCTACATGCATCTATTTTTCATAAATGACTCTCTTCTTCTTGTTTCATTTAATGAGTTCTTGATCTTGTGATTTGATGAGTTGATCATATTGTGATTCAAGGTTGAGATTGATTTCATTTGTAAGTTTGAAGCTTTGATTTTGATTACTGTGTTAATTGTCCTTGAGCTATGATGAGATGGTGCTATGCCTAGTCTTGCTATTTGCAACCCGACCAATGGGTAAGATGTGGTGAATGCCTGCTACGAAAACCCAACCACCGTAAGGGCAGGATTGATATGAGAAACCATCCATTGGAGGATGATATGATATGTGTTGAAAGACCTTCTAGAATATCATTTATTTATGTATTATATTTGATTATGTGCTATATGTAGTTAGTTAGCTAGTATAGAGATTTAATCACGATCTCCTATCTTGTCACATTAATTCCTCCCTTTTCCTCTTTTTTCAGATTGTAATATTTTTTAATATTTTCCTCCCTTTTTCCTCGTTTCCAAACAGGCCCAATTTAAAATTGTTTTTTGCTTCACCATTATTTCGAGGATTTTGTTCATTGCTTCACTCTTTATTTATTTTTATTTTTTTGTTATCTTGTTCTTTTGACAAGATGTTCTTTATTTTTCTGATTACAGAAATTTCTCTTCTTTTTATGTCCTAAGTCAAATTAAAAAAGGGATAATAATCACTGTTTCATCCCCTTATTCCTCCAGGTCTTTTATGTTATATAAAATGTTTTAATCATGCAACATATCTTATTTAAGTTCATGCTAATATTCTGTTTATTGTGAACTGTGTAAATTCTGAGCGACAGTTGTTTTCCCCTCTTTTGATCTAAATTTAGGATGATCAGAAGGTCGTGAAGAAGCGAAAAACAGAGCTGGGTGGGGCAGTCTCTGTAGCAAGTTGGATACTTTTCATTGGTCTCCTTGCAGCGTGAGTGTTTTATGGTATTTTTAAATTCAGATAAAATATATTAAGACACCCTTTCTGTCTAGCAACTCTAGCCTGACAAATTAGACCTTTATTCCAAGGTCAGATTAGATTTTCATTTCCTTTGTCCTTTTGCCACCTTCAGTTGCTATAAACTTGTCTTCATCCACATTGTCACAGGTTGCTTTACCAAATCATTACAAAAAGAACTGTTGAGGTACACAAAATTAGACCAACCAATGCTCCAGATTTATCTTCCTTCCTCAATGACATGGAATTCAATATAACTACAGTTTCTAGCATGAGTTGTTCCCACCTACGTGGTCTTGGTACTTTGGTGGCTGGCACTTCTGGTTTCATCGATTATAGGGTCTTCCCCTTGTCTGTCTTTGTGAGCTATTACTGCCAAAACACAAGCAGGGGACCAACTATTACTTTTAAGTGCAGCAGTTGCCAGATCCCTATGGATAGCTGCTATATTTCATGGCAATTTATTGATCTTCCAAATGACCCAGCTACTGCAGTGGGTTTTCTGTTCAACCTTACAGCCAGGAAGCATGGTGACAACAAGCATGTGAGCTTTGTCAGTGGTGCACTGAAATCCCGGAACAATATGGATGAGAGACCCAACACATTTAGAGGGGCTGAAGTAAATGTGTTAAAGATTCATTTGTTTCCAAGGATGTATCGTAATCTAGATAATCTTAGCCTCATCCAGCCTTTGTTTCATGAATTTCTTCCCGGTTCATCCTTTTTTGAGACAAGCCAGCTCAAAGCCTCCCTTCAGAGTTCTAAAGATGGATTAATCAATACAACATTGCAAGTGAGCTTTCTTTCTGATTACATTGTTGAGGTTGACAATGAAAATGCTCTTGGACCTGGTAAGAACTTACTTTCTTATTATACAAGCAAAGTGTTGTTCTGTCTGTTATAATTCCATATCAGATCAGAATTCCTTTAAAGCTATTCCCTTGAATGATGTGCCAAATGTTGTATTTTTTCATCTCTAACAAGGATTATAGGAAGCCACAACCATTTTACTCTGACAGCTATTTGTAGTCCAAGTTGTCGTTCTTCATCTGCTTTATACTCCATAAATGATAAAATTATAGAATACAAAGAATAAGGTAGAGAGGATATATTCTCTTTTTGTATGTGTTTATTCCTTTTCCTATTTTTATGAAAAGTAACAGAGAATGACAGATGAGTTTTTCCATGCAATCTAATGCACTCATGTAGCACAGTTTTGGGTACTGGCCTTATGACCCTAAAAAAGTTATGCAAGACCTTGATTCTTCACTCAGTACCTAGTTTCAGAATGATTATAGAATCTTTTCTTGCTGATGCTAGTTTATAATCACTTTGCAGGCAATGCATGTGCCACTTTTAGAGCAGTACATGCTGTAGTGCTCCCAGTTTCATTGGACACTCAGCCTCTAGTCTTTGATCTTCTACTTCAATCAAGTTCAGATATTGTTTTGAATGTCAGCTAATTGGTTGTAACAAGAAATGACAACTGAGGATATGGTAACATACATTAGTATTGGAGATTTAACCATCAATATTGTGGTTCAAAAGTTTGTTATTGATATATTTGCTGCTACAGTAGGAGAGCATTGGGAAAACATGGGAATGTTAATTAATTAAAACTTAAAGAAATGTTAAGAGAAACGTTCCAATATCTAAGCTTTTCCCCCCCTTAAAGAGCCTAAATCATGTGTTTCTGGTGAAAGCAGTGGAAATATAGTTTAGTTCACTTGAAGACAATATAAATTACATATTGATATGCAAGCACCAACAAACTACGTTTGGGAGAAAGTATGTGTTGTACTTTTCAATCCAACCTTCAAACCGTGTAATAGCTAACCATTTGTCCACCTTAGTGTTAGCATTTTCGAAATTATTAGTGAAAAGTTAGCCGATAATTTTGTCTGGGCCTTCTCTCGAAATGTTCTTGACAAGGAAAGACAGAAAACTCATATCTTTCGGAGAAAATTTCGATATTATGGAGAAAAGTATTAATGATAAATACCTATTTATTGGTGTCTTGGTAAAAAGATATTATCGTTTTTATCGAAGATATTATCGTTTATTCCCGGAACTTCATCGGTAAAATAGAAAAAAAATTGAAAAATAGAGAAAAATTAAAAAAATTTCAATGAAACTTTGTAATAAATTATAAATATAAACACGCAATTTGGGCAAAAAATTGGATTTAAAAAGCCATCGTTACATGAATAATGAAGGTACACATGAGAAATGCATATAGGCTGACAGAAGGAGTGTAAATCTTAGCAAGAAAAAATTATATTAAACATTATCTCTCATAATAAGTCACAAACATACAAAAAAAAAAAAAAAAAACAGTACATGGTAGTGTTTTGAAAATTAAAACTAAACAATAATTTTTACCTTAATACCAAGTGGAGTGTCGTGCAGGTTCCTCAAGTTCATCATCATCTTGTTGACGTGGAGGCTCATGTGCATATGAGAAAGAAAAGCTAAAAAGGGAATAAGAAGCCAATGAGTCTACTCCACTGTCTAGGTAATCTGACGACGTATACCCATATGGTTGGATGTAATCTGAGGCTGAGTAGAGCTGAGATGACTGATACGATAGAAGGTTGGAATTTCATCTAAAATCTTCTGACCATTCATATGGATATGAATGTGATAAAGGATTTGGCCCATAGGAAGACTCCTCTCTACTGCCACTTAAATCCACGAATGCCATGCTACTTGTAAGTGTGTTATCCTCAATTGGCTCCTTGCCTTTTCTAGTTCCAGATCTTCTTTCATATCGCTTGATTGAAGGGCGTACTCCATGATCCTCATCTTGTGTAGCATGCGTATATCCCTCCTCACAAGTAAATTGGCTAAGTGGCCTTTGACTCTGTGAGTATGATGAGCCATCTCAATGTCACCACCACCCTTACCACCACTATCATCATCATCATCATCATCATCATCACCACCACCACCACCACTATCACCAATATCATCGTCCCCACTCTTTATTCTTGATGACGAAGAAGTATTCAATACTTGTTGAGACATCTGTGAGGTTCCCTTAATAGTTGATTGGGTCTGAGATCTAGATAATGGATCAAATGCCTCTTCTGGGGTCCGTTCTTGATGTAGCACCCCTTTTGCATCTACACCCTGTGCACTGGCTTCTCGGATAATAGCTTCTGCTGACTCTCCATTTTGTCTTTCTAGATCTTCTAATCGCAGTCATTCATGCAATTGATTTTCCCTGGTATCATCCTCCTACAAGTGTGCATGTTATCCAATCATCATCAGATCTAGAGGGTCATCGGGCTCCTTATTTTCCTCTCGTAGTATCCTCTCCTGTAGCCTCATATTATAATGGCAGAAAACATGCTTCTTGAGCTTTTTATACTAGTCTATTCCTTCTTTGGGTATGGATGAGGGAGAATGTACTCCAGTTTCGCGCACATGGCGATGAAGACACCGTTTGACTTAGAATTCGAACTGCTAGTAGCCTGAGTGTTGGGGTCTCTATGCCATATAAGTTCCACCATTTGCCTATAATTAATTCAAGATTATGTATTAATATTTGTAAATAATACATAAATATGCAAGTGTAAAATGTCGTGAGGTTTGGAAATAATTACATACAGGGTAATTCTCATAACCGTGATTAAACGGCCATTGCCTTTCCAAACATCCCCCGCGCTTCTTGGAAAGCCATCAACTGTTGGAATATTTAAAATGATCAATCTTTTTTACTAAATAAGATAATAAAGTATATTTGGTGAACATCATAAGTAATTTACCTCGGTCCCAAAGTCACCTGTATTTGGGTGATCGGGAAATAACTTCTCAAAGACTTCAAACATTGCCCCATTTAACTCCATATCCGCCCCAAGACCACGCTCATAATGTTATTTTGGGTTCAAGAAGTACGTTGCAATAATAAGATTGCAATTCAGACATAAGAGAAGAAAATACATAAGAGAAGACTACAATAATAAGATTGCAATTCATATGACATAACTCACAAACTGCATGTAATGGATGACGGAGCATGTTCTTCCAGCGATCTTCTATGATGCCGATCACCCACTGCCCGCCTATCACATTTTTTTGTATGGACTCCTTTATAAATTGAAATGCCTCATACAAAGAGCCTATATTTGGATAAGTCTCATTATCAACCACTCTCAAGACTCTATATATGGGTCCTAAAATATCTATTATTTGTGATAATTTGTACCACATGAAGACTTGAGCCGAAGGCTTCAATCTGTTTCTCAATAATCTCTTAAATATAAGTTGCGTCCTTAATATGCTTAGATGCATCCACAGACTTATAGAACACTGTAATTCCTCTGCAATACAATATGAAGTTGATGATACTGAGTTGTTGGGCCAGTCCACCCATCACAGATCACAGACAACCCATATGTTTCCCATGTATGAGTCATAGACTTGATCTAGTTCTTCATTTTTTGGTCCTTCTGATCAAGATGTATTCCCTCAATCTGGTATGCTGAAGAAGGTGAGACACCTTCTTCTTCCATTTGTTCAACATGGATCATATTCTTGAAAGGTACGATATCCATCAAGTGTAGAGGAACGACACCATAAATAAAGAATCTACAGACATGAGTTCCAAGATTCTTTACACTGTCTCTACCTTTTTTGTACATATGAGTTATCTTCTTTTGCAACCACCAGCCGGTTCATACAACTTTGGTTGTGATCCCCTCATAGATGATGTACGGCTCAAGAACTTCTTCAGTCTTCCCTTCTAGCTCTCTCCTTCATCCAGCCCTCCTTGCCTGCTTCCCCTATCAGCTTCTCTTGTAGAACCATGGAAATTAGGTCTACCCCTCTCCAACCTAATCGACTCCTCTTTAAGCCGTTATTGACTCCTCTCAAAGCCATTGCTCTGCCCTGTTAGCCTTCATAGCCTGCCTCATCTGCTCCCTCTCATCTCTATCATCATCATCATCATCACCCTAATCAGCGTCAACATCATAACCACCTAATTCCGCTGTAATTTCCTTCTCCTTCTGTTGTCGAGCTCTTCTAGAAGTAGCACCCGATTGAAAAACCTCCTTCATAACCATTGTGCATGATTTCTAGAGCTTTGAAATCACCCCGAATCACTTGCAAATTGATTTTTTGGGACTTCAAAATTGATTTTTGGGGTTCAAATTGATTTTTAGGGCTTCAGAGAGTGATTGCAAGGGATGAATCAAGTTTCAGTAGCTGCAGGGATAAAAACGTGATTTTTGAGCTTTTTTTTAAAATTATTTTATTCAAATGTTGAAATTTATTAAGAAGAAAGTGTTATAGACTTTTTTTTTGGTTTATTTTTTATTTTTTTTTCTTATTTTGAAAGAATGCAAGTTATACAATATTTTTTTGTTATAAAACACATAAGTAGGTGGTAAATATGATTTTGGAATTTTTATTATTAAAAATAAGTAGTATTTTCCAGAAATTATGAATATTTAATTATATAACTCAAGATCAAAAGGAATGACGTAACAGAATCTATCTAGCTGACTCCACGTAGGTAGGAAATAGCTTTTGATGATTACTCATTAACTTAATATGTCATAATTATATATGTTTTGAGGATGTGAAAATAGAAAGTAAATCGTTTTTTCTTATTAAAAAATTTAATTTTTTAGCTATTATGATTAGTCCATTAGTTTGCCATATACTTATTAATAAAATTACTCATTAACTTGTGTATAGGTACATTTGTTAGATATGAAAAATAGATGGTAAATATTTTTTCGAAATTATTTTATTGTAATGTTTTTAACTTTAATGTGTATATATATGAATATGTATTAAACAATATACATATATATATGTATTATAAACAATATATGTGTATATATATAGTAAATAGTAGATTAAATAGTACCTATTACTCCCCGCACAAGACTTTATGCCATTGGCTCTGATGCCAAAATTTTATTAGATTGATGAGTCATTAGCAAATGAGAAATTAGGATGAGAAAAGAGAAATAAATTTATTTACTAACATTTTATGAGATTGATGAGTCATGAGCATATGGGAAATTAGGATGAGAAAAGAGAAGTGAATTTATTTATTTGAAATAAAATTTACAAAGGATGCTATTCTCATGAGCATATGAGAAATTAGGATGAGAAAAGAGAAGTGAATTTATTTATTTGAAATAAAATTTAATTTATTTGAAATAAAATTTACAAAGGATGCTATTCAAAGAACAATTTTACAGAAGCTTGGCATCCTCAAGGGAACTTTTACAAAACTTGCACAAATAGTTTTGAGAGGCCATGAATGGAATAGGAATGTTAGAGTAAGAGTTTCGGTTGGAGGCTTGAAGATGCCCGTCCTCTTACCACTACTTACTATTTATAAGTCTCTTATAGATGGGAGCAAAAATGCGTCTTTTGAAAACCATGAGCTTTGATTACTATGGATTAAAATACTAGGGGCAAAAACCACTAGTTTTGCTTTTGTCATGTCCTTCAGCTATTTATAATGGAGCTGTTGGAGATGTTGTCAGCTAATGTTCAGAAGTAAAATCAATTTTTTGTTTAAAAATCTTCTAACCTTGCACTACTTGCTGGAGCTCGCTCAAAAGCGGCAATTGAAGCTAATTTCAAAAGAATTTTAACTAAAAAAGAAGAAGCTTTATTAGCATCCAAAACTCAAATTAAAGATTTAGATGAAGAAAGCTCTGGATCCCTTGATCTAGGTGTAGATTCTTTCGCTCAAGAAAATGAAGATATACTAGGAATTCTAAGTGCCAATCAATACTATGCAACTAATCCAGTAGAGTTGTAAATTTCAATCTCATGAAAAAGTTCCTAGGATTTGTATTTCATTTACTATTCTAGGATTCCTTTCTAAATACTATACGCATGGCATGTACGTGGTGATCCTTATCTTTAAAGCTTTTGCCAGCTAGCAGTGGACAATAGCATCCTTGGCTGATAGCGTCTCCAATAGCTCCATTAAAAATAGCTGATCAATAAAGAATTGTTTTGCTTCTGGATAGTTGGGCCTTTAGAAGATAGCCATTGAAGAATGTTGGTTTATTTGTGCTTCTGGACATCCAAAGTTAGTCCACCCACCATTTAACTTTAAAAATTCTTCCCAGACAAATTGGTAGTGGTTGTTGGGGAATGAAAGGATAGTCCCAATGAAAAATCCATTATAAGGCTAATTTTGAATGAAATCGGAGCAAGGATGGAATCTGTTTCTCATGAGGAGAAGGTTTGAAATGGGTTTAGAATAGATTTAAAAAGTTTTAAAATCTCTGGAGGGAGAATTTCAGGAATAGGACCAAAATGTTCCCATCAATTTATAAATCAAAAAGGAATATTAAAAATTTCTCATTTTTTAAAAAGAAAATACCATGAATGTTGATTTAGTGAATTTTGAAACCATAGTGCAATAGTACGTGCATTTTGATAATCCTAATATGGAAACTATTAACGATTAAAATTTTGGAAATTTTTTAATGTAATGAACTCTAAGTTGCAACCCCTTGAGTTTTTACGAATCATGTTGTTTCAATTAAATCCAAGTCAACTATTATGCTTAGCATTATTTATTTAGTTTAGATATAAAAAATATCCCAATTGGAAACCTATGTGGGCTCATGGTAAATATAAACTCATAAGATTTCTTGAAATATGTTTTTGAATATTGCGGCCCACTTAGGCTTTCGATTGAGATGATTTTTAATATCTAGACTAAATAAATGATGTTAAGCATGATGGTTGGATTGGATTTGATTGAAACATCATAGTTTGCGAAAACTTAATGGGTTACAACTTGCAACTAAGACCATGTGAGAATGTATGTATGTATCAGTATTCGTATTATCGATAAATGCCTATTTATCAGTGACCTTGAAAAAAGGTATTATTATTTTTATCGGAGATATTAGATTTTTTCTGGGAACTTTATTAGTAAAATAGAAAAAATTAGAAAAATAGAGAAAATTTGAGAGATTTTCAGTGAAACTTTATAATAAATTATGATAAATATAAACACACAATTTGGGCAAAAAATTGGATTAAAAAGGCTATCATTACATGAATAATGAATGTGCACATTAGAAATGCATATAGGCTGATAGAAGGAGAGTAAATCTTAGAAAGAAAAAGCATTATATTAAACATTATATCCCATATTAAGTCACACACAAATAAAAAAAAAAACAATACATGGTAAGTGTTTTGAAAATTAAAACAGTTACACCAACTCTTACCTTGATACCAAGTGGAGTGTCGTGCAGGTTTCTCAAGTTCATCGTCATCTTGTTGACATGTAGGCTCATACTCGTATGGGAAGGAAAGTTAAAAGGGAATAAGAAGCCGATGAATCTACTCCACTGTCTGGGTAATCTGATGATGTATACCCATATGGCTGGATGTAATCTGAGGTCGAGTTAAGCTAAGATGACTGTGAAGAGGGTTGATATGAGAGATATTATAATTCCATCCAGAATCACCTGATCATTCATATGGATATGAATGTGATAAACCAACTGGCCCATAGGAAGACCTTTCTACTGCCACTTAAATTTATAGATGTCATGCTACTTATAAATTTGTGATCCTTAGTTGGCTCCTTGCCCTTTCAAAATCCAGATCTTCTCTCATATTGCCTGATTGGAGGGCGTGCACCATGATCCTCATCTTGTGTAGCATGCGTATGCCCCTCCTCATAAGTAAATTGGATAAATGGCCTTTGACTTTGTGGCTATGATAACCACCTCCACCAATGCCACCACCACCCTCGCCACAACTATCATCATCATCAACACCACCACCATCACTAGCATTATTCTTGTCACCTTTGTTCTTGACGACGAAGAAGTACTCAAGACTTGCTGAGATATCTGTGAGGCTTCCTTAGCAATCGACTGGGTCTGGGATCTAAGTAATGGATAAAATGCCTCTTCTGGAGTCTACTCTCGATGTAGCACCCCTTCTACATCCACACCTTGTGCACTGGCTTCTTGGGCAACAGCTTTTGCTGGCTCACCATTTTGTCCATCTAGATCTTCTGATCGCAACCATTCATATAATGGATCTTCCCTAGCATCATCCTCCTCCATGTGTACATGCTGCTCAATTATCATAAGATTTAGAGGATCATTGGGCTCCTTATTTTTCTCTCGCAGTATCCTCTCTTGTAGCGTCATATTATAATGGAAGAAATCAAGCTTCTTGACCTGTTGATACCCTAGTCTATTCCTTCTTTGGGTATAGATGAGGGAGAATGTACTCCAATTTCGTTCATATAGCGATGAAGAAATCGTTTGACTTAAACTTCGGACTACTAGTAGCCTGATTGTTGAGGTCTTCATGATATATAAGTTCTACCATTCGCCAATAATCAATTAAATATTATGTATTAGTACTTGTAAAGATTACATAAATATGCAAGTGTAAAATGTCATGAGGCCTAGAAATAATTACATACAGGGTAATCTTCGTGACCGTGATTGAATAGTCGCAGCCTTTCCAATTATTCCCCACGCTTCCCGGAAAGCCATCAACTGTTGGAACATTTATAAGGATCAAACTTTTTTATTTATCATTCTAAATAAGATGATGAAGTGTATTCAGTGAACATCATAAGTAATTTACCTCGTTCCCAAAGTCACCCGTATCTGGTGATCGGGGAATAACTTCTCAAAGACTTGAAACACCGCCGCATTTAACTTCATCTCCATATCAACCCCAAGACCATACTCATAGTAATACTTTGGGTATCAAAAAAATGCTACAATAATAAGATTGTAATTCAGGAATCATAGAAGAAAATACATAAGAGAAGACTTCAATAATAAGATTGCAATTCATATAATAAAATTCACCAGCTGCATGTAATGGATAACGGAGCATGTTCTTCTAATGATCTTCTATGATGGCGATCACTCACTGTCTGCCTCTCACATTTTTCTGTAGGGACTTCATAAATTGAAATACCTCATACAAAAAACCATATTAGGATAAGTCTCATTATCAACCACTCTCAAGATTCTATATATGGGTTCCAAAATACTCAACACCGACTATACTTTACCCCAAAAGGAAGTTGTCATAATGATCCTCTCTACCACCATCCATTCCCTAGTGTGTGCATGTCATGACCCACCCCAAGATGGCATTGCCACGCTGGCAGTATGACGGATTTTCCCAAGATCTACCACACTTGAATGAATAAATGCACCATGACAAGACACAAGCAAACAAATAGTAGAAGGGAAAAGGGAATAAAATATAAAATTATTAATTCAGTCTATTACATTCCAACCACAATAAATCTTTAAATCAAGTCTTAAATAAAACAATATATTTCATTAACATCAATGATAAAATAAAATGATTTAAGTAAAATTTCTCTTGAGCAGTCTTCCATTTCAATCCTACTTTTCTTGGGATTAACCATCTGTAAGAGGAAATGAAAGGGGTGAGTACAAAGCTCAGTAAGCAGAAAATAATCTTAGTACATGTATTAACCAAAAATCTACACAAATAATACATCTTGTATTCCTCTTATTATTTTAATCTTTTAACCCAAATTTTCTTTGTCATCTATTGGGTATATAACTCTAGTAATCTTCTGACCAATTTGATGGACCATCACATCACGTTTAGGGAAGAAAAATCTCAACCCTTGGTAGTTGTCCAATCAAACTTTAAGATCTGGCCATAATTTAGAAAATCTGATCTATTTAGTGTGTCCGGAAGGTCCACAAACCTTAAAAATGCCTATTTGATTATTCAAAACGGAGATCATTCGTCCTAAAACGAATGGACAAAATGTGGTCGTCCGTTAGCCGTCGCCGGTGTGATCTGGTGGCAGCGCTGCCGCCACGTTTGGGCCGCCGCCGGCGCCCTCCACCTAGGCTTGGCACTGGACTTGGGCGCTGGGCCACGTTTGGCGCTGGGCCTGGCTCGACGCTGGGCTTCTGGAGCTGGGCTCTGGCTCAGCACTGGGCTTCTGGCGCCTGGGCTTTGGCTCGGCGCTGGAATGGGCTGGCAGAGAGGCGCTGGGCCAGGCTTGGTCGGCCCAGGCGTTTCTTCCCAGCCACCGGACGAAGGGGAAAAACGGGCAGGGAGGGGGATCCATGGCAGGGACGGCGGGACATCGTCCCATCCAGATTTCTACCATCCGATTTTCCAAAAATTCGTTTTTCTGCTTTTCTAATCTCCTATAAAAATTCTGGAGATTTCTCTTTTGGTAATAAAAAAAATCTGTGAAACCCAATCTATTTTATGCATGGAAAAATCTATGAAATACATTGTAAATCATCCATGAAATATAAATCTTGGCCATCATTAAATCCAATGACATATTCTAATGACTATAATTAATTTACATCTTTTACAACAATAATATTCTAAAAGAAATTTAGAATGATATCTAAGCATGAAATAAAATCT
>JAYJMB010003186.1:0-14373 GCA_036873735.1 Pouteria campechiana
TTTCTTGATGACACCCCAAAGGTGCACTTATGAGAGTTTAATTTGATTCTATGTGCCCTAGAGGTTTAGAATGTTTCTTCCAGGTCACGAATGTGAGCATTGTAAAGTTTGCTCTTTACAGTCATGTCATCGATATATGCTTCCATGTTTCTACCTATCTTATTTTTTTTAAATAGCATTTACCATTCTTTGGTAGGTAGTGCTTGCATTTTTTTAATCCAAAAGGCATAACTTTGTAGCAGAATATGCTGACATCAGTTGTGAATGAGGTTTTTTCTTAGTTTGGCTCATGCATCTAGATCTAATGGTATCCTAAGAAGCATTCATGAATGTGAGCAACTTATGCCCAACAATGGAGTCCACCAATTGATTGATGTTTGGAAGTGGGTAGCATCTTTTAGGTAGGCTTTGTTTAATGACATAAAATCCACACACATTTGCCATTTCCTGTTCACCTTGTTGACTATGATGATGTTGACCAACCACTCTAGGTAATGTACTTATCTGATAAATGCTGCCCAAAGCAATTTTTTGACTTCTACTATGAGTGCTTCCTTCTTTTCTTGGGTGAATAGATGTTTCTTCTGCTCACCGATTTATGGTTCTCATCAATGGTGAGTTTATGGGAGATTATTGACGGATCCAGAACTTGCATGTCTGAGGGTTCCTAGGCAAAGACATCAACATTCTTATCAACAAATTGACCAACTCCAACTAGAAGGGTCATTCCAAAGTGGATCTGATTTGGACCATTTTGTCTATGTTGTTTGGGTGCATCAGAACTGCAGTTAAAGGCTTTGTAGGTTCGCTTTGGACAATTTGTTGTTCATCTCTCATATCCAGGGTATTAATCTGCATATTGTTTGATATTTTTCCTTTCATGGAGATCTCGTAACATTCCCAGGAGGCTCTTTGATCTCCCCTAGCCATGCCTTTTTAGAAAATTTTATTATGAGATGGTATGTAGATACTATCACCTTCATCTTGTTAAGCCCAAGTCATCCCAGACATGGCAATTTTTTCATTTCCACCTCTCATTATACATGAGCAAGGGATAATGTCCTCTAGTACGAATCCATCTATTATGAATCCCAAGAGTTGTCCTCCTATTGGCAATAAATTTTCTTTAAGCAGCCTCATCTTATCAAAGTAATGGTAGAACAAAATATTTGCGGATGATCCATTGGCTACCATTATTCTCTTCACTTCAAAATTTGAGATTACTACAGATATAACTATGGCATTATCATGAGAAAGTGCTATGTTATGTGTGTCTTCTTCAGAGAAGATGATTCGGAGGTCATCATCTTCTCGCTTTCTCTTAGAATTTTGACCTATGAGATTGATTTATTCTACATATTCCCTCCTCCTTGTTTGAGTGTTTCCTCTTACCATAAGTTTGCTATAATAACATTGGTGGTTCTAGCTATAGGCTAGTTTGGTTGCATGGCAAAGCCTCTTTCTAACTCCCTTGGAACAGGGTTTCTTTGCAGAAGGGTTCCCTCCCTTCTATCCCCTACCCTTTCTTTCTTCATGTGTTCTCGACCACATACTTTTGCAACTTCCCTCCTTTGTTGAGTTTCTCAATTTTATGTTAGAGTATGATGCAATTTTTAGTATTGTGGCCCACATCTTTATGATAGAGGCAATATTTGTTGGGATCTAGCTTCCTTTGAATTGTCATTGGAAAGGCCTCTGAAAGATCACCCTGATCTCTAATTTCCTAAAAGATGTGTGTATGGGATTGGTTGAGGGCACCGAAATTATCACCTCTCTCTCTTTCTCCATTGGGTGGTCCTCCTCTGGCAAGTCTAGGATTTCCTTTTTTAGATTGTTCTCCACATCTTTGTGGAGGGGATCTGCTCCACTTCCTCCTAGAACTAGTATCTTCATCCCAAGTGAATTCCTCTACATCTATGCATTTATTTAGGGCTTCCAGAAGCTCAAGGTACCTTTTGGGTGGCATCAAATGTATTGGTATTTTATTTGTTTGCTCTTGATGCCACTTTTTAGCTTTGTTGTTATTTTATGATCCAATCCCTTAATGTCTAGTATGAGACAATTGAACCTATGGACATATTCTCTAAGGGATTTGTTAGGGATTTTCCTAATCTTGGGTTCCACTATACCCCATGGAATCACACTTGGTTTCCCGAGCTAACAAAGAACTCTTACACTAGTTTTACAAGCTCATTAGAAACTCATAATATTGGTTTTCCTTAAGCTCACCAATAACTCATACAATCTAGTTTCTTAAGAGTTAACCAACAACTCCCCCAACCTTGTTTTCCAATGAGCTAACTAGGAACTCTACAAATAAACACGTACATAGAAATGCCTCTTTTTAGGCTAATGCATAAACACAGTTAAAGCTCAAATAAATATAAAAGATATAGCAACAAAGCACATTACAATGAATTTAAACTCCCTTGAAGTGGTATTGATGTGGCCTTGAAGCTCTTTAATATTGCCAGCACCTTAGAGTGAAAACACTTGGGAAACTTGAAAGGGTTTCTAGTATTTAATTTGTCTTTGGCACTTAGAACCTTCAAACATCTTGTTTCTCTTCTATGGATCTTCTATTTATACATTTTAAAGGCCCTTGGGACCATTTAGAAGAAGATTATTTGAATATAGCCATTGCAACGTTTGAATTTCCAATCATTGGTGATCGGTAGACGGTATGGGCCAAGTGCCTGCACCCCAGGCTATATGGTAGGCGGTATGGCCAAGTGCCTGTGATCAAATTTCTAGTGAAACTCCCAAACATATATTGTTGTCCATTCCCAGGTGGTAGGTGCAGGAAGTATGGGTTCGCGGGCAGTCATATAAGACCTTAAAAAAACTATCATTAGCATAATACAAGTCATTAACAAGTTTTGTAAATCATCAAAACTAAACCCTTATGGTCAACATTCTCCCCCTTTTTGATGATGACAAAATTTGATGACTTACACCAATAAAATGGTGCTAGTGAACTAAGGAAACTCTCCCTAAATAATTGATACAAAAAGTATAATGAAGTCTAATTCAGTATAACTCACTATGCTATGATTGGTTCACATATTCATAACTTTTAAAAGTTTAGTTTCTCCTTCTTCTCCCTCTTTATATCAATTTTCCCTCAAATGCAGCAAGTCTCAATATTCTCACCCTTTTTGTCATAATAAAAAAGGTCTAAGGGAGGAGGGATTTATCATTAATCTTAGGTATGAGAGACTGAATTATTTCTTCCCCAATAATGCATGATCCTAATCTTCATTCTCCATGCTCCCCCTATCAGGCATAATCTAATAGCTTTATTTCTCACATTCAAACCAAAGTTCATCTAGCTATTAATAGTAAATAAACGCATAATAAGGATTACAGAAGGTTTGATTAGGATTGGAATACTTATTACTGACCTAAAACTTTGAAGTTTCCCAAATAGGCTTAACTTATACCTTGGGACTATAATAACATTAAGGTTAATTTTACTTTTGTCCAAGCAATAGATTATTATCCAAGCTCTTCTTACATATCCACATGCAAGATGGTTCTCTTATGAGAGATAGAGTAATAAAGGCTAATAGTGATATGCAATATAATGCAAAGATTTAAGATAGGAAATACAATACCTTTATCTACCTAACTACCTCAAACAGGTTGATGTTTTTGTTAATACATGGTTGAGGAGCCTCTTCTTCTCCTACTATGGCTACAATTGGAAGGCAACTATACATAAATGAACTTATTCTTCGAATTTTAATTTATAATTTCTTCTTCTTCTTCTTCTTCAATAGACTCTTAATTTTCCTAGAGAGAGTTTTCATATTTTCTACTTCATCATCCTCCCTCTCACTACATGTGCACTTCCATATCCATACACTAATCTCACATCCTGCTTAGGGGCCTATGCATTTCCACATTAACTCATAATTTCTCCATTTCTAAGGAAAATATTTTGCATAAAATCTAGCAAAATTTACTCTAAAATATAAGGATCTACACCTGGTATACATTTAATCTTATAAAATTGACAATTCAATAATTATAAAATAACAATACTAACCACAAAATCCACACCCACACCCACAGCTACCCAGATCAAAATCGAATCATGATGGTAATATACATCACTAGAATCATACAATTCCATTTACAATATGATAAATAGTTTACTATGACATGCTGATATCTCTTATTATACATCATCCTAATTCTTTTAAATATAATCACACAATACTCTATAGGGTCACCATTCTGATTCATCATACCATAATAAAAATATCTTCACTACTTATTCACCGGTCCCAACCAACAATTGGGATTTTTACCTGTCCTGTCATCTAAAAATTTAAAATAAGAAGGCGTGAGTCCCGGGCAAACTCAAGATGTAGGCATGTTGGTAAATAATAATTAATTCAATTATAACATAATTCACATCAACCCATGAACGACATATTAACCACTCTGTCATGTTGTCTGAGAACCACAATCATGAATACAATGCACTCACATCTCATTTTGAAATGTAAAACACAATATTCATAATTTCATGCCAATGTAAACAACCAACACCATTCAGGCATATAATATCACAAGTCATATCATTATTGGATTATACATAGCAATTATCATCATGGTGCCATGGAGGCACCTCATTACATAACTCTACTATGCCATTTAGGCACAATATCATACTACTATATCATATATAAACTATGGAATGCGTCCCAGCATGTTCATTTGATTATCATCTCAGGAACTCAGGAATACTAAACATCCCCACAATTTTCCACATTCACAAATATACAACAACAAATAGTCATGGGATAATCCTTATCCCCATTAGTCATCAATCTATACATTCAGGTATATTATATCAATTATCAATCCATATACAAGGATGGGATATTCTTTATCCCTCTCTCTTAGACATTCATACACAAGAATAACTACTACTGTATATGAATATAAGGGATACTTTTTGTCTCCCACCATTACATGTTCATAACCAATCATTTCAATTTATGGGATACTCGCTATCCCCAACTTTCAAGTATTCACAAATCTAATCAGTATCAATCTTTAGAACTATACAGGATATCCACTATTCTCAATCATGCATATATGCTCAGATTCAAAACACATGGGATAACCAATATCTCCATCTATGCATTCAACAAAAATAATGCCTACTGACCTTGAGAACATTTCGTAGATCCTTAAATTTCATAATTTGACTTCCAACCATACTTCATTGGCTCTATACTTGTATCATATATCAAATTCAATTTACATAACTTGTCACTAGAGCATTTTCACTCAACTGACCAAAGAAACGCAACCTACCTAATCAGTTTATTACAACCCTAGTTTTCCATAAATCCTTTTATACATGAATTACTTCTCGTTAAACCTTTTCTAGAAGCAACTAGCAGACATCCTTCAAATCACAAGTTCTTAGCTAGGTTTCTTGAGATAATTCCATCGCCATTCATATATAATCATCATGCCATATCATTAAACTCTAAAGAATCATACAAACAAGCCAATTAAGCTTTTAACTTTGATAAATTTATGAATCATAGACCCTACAGAGGAAATTCACCTTTTCAACCATTAATTGGGTTAATGTGCCACATCATAGTCAGATTTTCCCCCGGTCAAATTATCTTAAAACATGTTGAAATCAATGAATTAAATCATTTCCCCCATGAATCTATAACAATTTATACATAAATCATGAAATTTCCTCATTTTCCACTATTCACGAAACCCTAGCTTAGAAGAAAGTGTAAATTTGATTGGGGAAAAGCAACTTACCATGGTATTCAAGCATGGTTTCTATCTACAAATAGGATTCCAAGCCCAAAGCTCCAAGTAGCTTCCTCCAATTTTTGAAAATTGGATTTCCTTCCTTCACCATTCAAACGGCTAAAACTTGGGTCTAAAGACAAGATCAAGTGATTTTCTATCTAGCAAGGTAATTTTCTAGTTAAAATAGTAAGAAATTCATAGTTAAAAGGTTGGGCTTTAAGGCTAGGGCATGAGGAAGAAGAAGAAATGGAATGGAATGAAAAGAAACGGAGTAGAATGGCTTTAAAAAGGCATCCACTGATTTTACCTGCCGATCAGCGCTGCGTTTGGCCGTCGGGCGCCTATCTTATTTCCTTTTTGCCTTATTTCCTCTCCTCTTTTGCGCCCTTCTCCTCATGCCTTTTTGCCATAATTTTTCTCACATAGTATTGACATTATGTTGTTTAGCAGTTTCTCCTTTCTCCTTTCTCCTTTCTCCAAATCATTTTAACAGTTTTACATTAGGATGTTTTCTCAAAAGGAGAGAGAGAGAGAGAGAGAGCACAATATAGAGCATTTTTGGCTTAGGCATTTAACTTAATAGCTCTAATGTCTTGATTAGTCTATGTACTCTCCTCTTAAGTGGAGAGCATAATTCCTTCTTCTACTATCTTCTATAACTTATAACTATTGACAATTAAAAAGTTCTTTATCTTTATTTTTCAATAGCTATAATGTTCTCCATCAATATATGAAGGTCTGATGGTCAAAAGACCCTCCTTGATTCCACCAAAACTATTTGTCATACGGGATTACATTGAGATAGAGATAAAAATGTGAATCTCAATATCAATGCTCTAGTCCGATACCAATTGTTGGTCCCGAGGACTCCTAAGTTGCAAGAATGTATGGTAAACCTGGAGTCCAAATGATGTGAGGAAAATAAATGGTCATGCAAGTGCAAAAAATGAAATGGAATGGAAACTCACAAGCATAAAAACAATATGGACACAAGGATTATAGTGGTTCGGGCCCTCTCTTAGCACCTACTCCACTCTTAGCAAAACTTAAGTAGCTTAGGCTCAAGTCATAAACAAATTTTGTTATCATCAAAACTATACATATAGACTCAAAAAAATCCAAATAGTTCTTAAACATTTTAAATTATTCAAATACTATTATGAAGAAAATTTAAGTAATCTTAGCTAGTATATTTCAAATTGTTCCAAACTTATCTTAAAGTATCATAAAAAATTCCTATGTATAATTCAATGATAGACATTAATTTTTTACATGATCTATGAAAATCAATTCTTAGATAATTTATAATTTTAAAGTCCCTATTCATTGTATCCAAACCAAAAAGTTATATATAGGGACTTTAAGAAAAATAAAATAGAAAAATAAAAACATAAAAAATAAGAATAGAAAATAAAATTGATAAATTTCATTTATAAAAAATTTAAAAATTAAATTTTAGGTGGCTAATCCTTCCTTTTAAATTATATCTAAATCAAATAATTATATATACTTAAAGATCTTTGAAATTTAGTTACAATAAAATATATATTACATTAAAGATCATATAAATAAAGTAAAATTTTATAATCTTGAAAATCGCCATCATAAATGGAGGCAAAAAACATAAAAAGAAAAAAGAAAATTTATCAAGATTTATTTTAGCTTTCCTTAGACTATTTAAAAAAAAATCTTTATATGATGATAAAACTTATCCCTTTATGAAGTTGCTATTTTATATAAGGAGAAGAGAAAAACACACATACTAAACCCTAGTATAAAGATAAGAAGTTAATAAAATTTTAGTTTTTGTTTTACCCACCTAACATGGGTCTTATTTCTACAAGTTATTGTTTACGGAAAGGTAACTAATCTACTTCCTCTATTTGAGTGGGAGAATTAATAATGAGGCAAAATTAATATATTAAGATAATGTTTTAAATTATTAAAAATTTAACAAATTATTTATTATATTTTTAGTCAAAAAATATACTTTAAATAATGTGTCATCATAAATCAAAATTGGAAACAATAATGACACTAATAAAGCAAAAAGAAAAACTATAACAAATATGCTTGCATTATAAGCAATTCAAGACTTACTCATTTTGTTATCCAAGTACTAAAGAAAAATGATATTTTATTTATTAAAAAGAAGAAAAATTTAGATTCCTAAATTAAATATAGGAGAATAAAAGATTAATTGACAATGCCCTAAATTGAATAATTGCAATAAAAATAATATTATATACCTAGTCTAGGATTTCTTAAATCAAAAGATAGAAAAATTGAAATAATTATTTTTCTTTTTTCTATTACAAAGGTTTTAATATAAGAAAAAAGTCAATTTATTCACCTTTCTATATTTTTATCTTTTCTATAATTTTCATTTTAAAATAATTATATTTTTAATAATTATCATAGTATTAATTTTTTACTATATTTTTTATTTTATTCTTATTATATAAATTATATAATTCAAAAGGTCATCTCAATTAAATGTTTAGAGAAGTTCGAAATAAAAAATTAATTTAAAATTTTTTAAATTAAATAATTAGGATTAGAATAGCAAATATATGATTTAATGGTTGCTAAATCTAATGATATTACAAGTAAAACTTAAATTTAATTCAAGGTTTCTTAAATTAAATAATATAATAAAAGAAGAAGAAAACTTAACCCATTATTTATTAAATTGAATAATAGTGAATAAAATAACAAATATGTAATCTATGATTTCATAAATTAAATAATAAAAAATAAGAAAAAAAACTTAGACATGGGATTAAAATTAAATACTAAAAGAAGAAAAAATTTAACATTAACAAGAATGGAAGTATCCAATTTTTTTTTTATCTTTCCTTTCCATTTTGTTTTAAGTTACACTTATATGTATTTCTTTTTTTTATATTTTATCTGTAATCTTTGGGTCACAGCCTAAAGTCCTTACTAAATTACATAGCAAGGCTTCTCTAAAAACATAAATTTTGAAAATTTGAAACTTATCTTTTCGCATCTTTACCCTCTTCATAAGAATATGGGATCCATGTCAATGGCCTCATTTAGAATACCATGAATGCATAAAATTATAATTTATTAATATATATTCCTCCTGCCCCCCACTCCCAAAAAATAATAATAATAATAAAATAAAATATTATTAACGCTGTAATAGTAATTTTAAACTTTGAAGGGGAGCAACTGCCCATGCTCACTTGAATGTGGCTTTGCCACTACTGGTAGGAAATTCACATTATGACTAAGCATACAAAAGAGTTGTATAATCTTTTAACTCGGTATAATTTAGAGTTCGAGCATTAGCAAGTGTCATGGTATAGTATATTGATGGGTTAGAGTATTTCATCCAAGATAAAGTTGGAATGTAGATAGTTTGATCGAGTTAATATCCTTTCCGCCTTGAGTATCATGTTATGCACCTTTTCCATTAACCAAACTATTTGCACACCAATTCAACTCTATCTTGGATCAAATACTCTAAGGCTTTATTTTAATGTATTAGCAATGCAAGTGCATTAATAATATAATTTTCTCTGCACACCTTTTTATAGTGATGTGATATCCTAATTAACATAACAACTTTACTTTTTTCATTATTATTTATATCTTCAATCATTTTTTACTTTTTCATTAAAAACCTTATATTATTAATATTATCCCCACTTCACTTTTCTAATACACTCCCCTCTTAATGCCCTTTCCTTCTCAATGCACTCCATCCAAAAAACCTTAACCCATCAATATATTGTGACATTCGCTGATTTTCAAATTCAAACTTCATTAAATTAATAACATTGAGTTGAAGGATGATAGAACTCTTTTGCATATATAGTCATAATGCGAGTTCTTAGCTTGCATGCATGATATTATTGAAATAAGTATTGCTCAAAATTAGGAGATTAGAATTTACCTTTCATCAACATTTTCATCTTCAACAACATAGAGACAAAAGGTTTTCTTTATCTTTTATGTGAATTCTGCAATTGATCTCCCATGCATAAGCATCACCTTTTAATTTATAGGCAACCAATCTATCATTCTTGTCTCCAGGAACATTCATCATCTCAAAGAATTTCCCCACTTCAAATAGCAAATCAAGAAGAATTCAATGTCTTAATCACTACTAAAATATGGAATATCTATCTTCAAATGATAACCCTCTGCATCTCGACGTAGCTTGGTTTCCTTCTGATATGCTTCATAATCATCATCTTCATTGTTAAAATAAAAATGTAAGTAGGTTGCCTATGCCCTATTGTAGGAACACGCTCGGGAGGAAGTCAATTGTGAGCTACATCTCCAACATGAGCATTACCTTCACCTCCACAATTCCTATTGGCGTTAAACCTTAATCCTTCCAATCTCTAGATGAGTTCATCAAATTTGTGATCCCTTGCTTGTTGATGCTCTTGAAACACTTCACGCTAAGCTTGTAGTACAGCTTAGATGGCTTTCACTGCTTCATCACCATTGAAAGGGTAGTTGCCTTCATCCTCATTGTGAGATATACCAAATCATGTAGGCTCTAATACCAATTGATATAGATCAAAATGTAAAATAGGTTACTTATCATACTAGCTTATGAAATTTGATTTTCTGAAGGAATTAGATGAGGAAAATCTTAAAGAAAGTGATAAAAATCTTAAATATTGAGCAATGTGACACTAAAACTCACTCTTAACATAACTCGGTAGGAGAAAGCTTAATTTTGTCCTGTGTCAATTATTTATAAATATTTCTTTAGAACTCATTGGCAATGTACTAAGATTAATGTTTCTTTGACTTTTGACGTCCCTAAAGTGCCCTTGAAGATGAATGCCTGTTTAATCACCATGCAGAAGCATTGCTTTTCTTGTTGTTGAAAGTAGCAGTAAGCAATTTCTTACATTTCCTTTTTTTGTTTGATTATTTTTTGTCTGTCATTCGTTGTCATGCAGGAGCTTGTCGTCAAATCAATTCACTGGGCCACTTCCTCCACAGTTGGGTAATTTGGTAACTCTGCAGCAAATGTAAGTTTCTTCCTCAAATCTTTGGTCCGTTAAACTAGCCTATTTAAAATGTAACCCAACTTAGATACTTGGCCATAGAACCAGATACTAACCAAGCAGAAAAACGTTGTCCATCATATATCGTGTAGTGTAAAATGTCTATAGGGATCCAAGGCAAGTTTTTGCGGCGGCCTACCATTCAATATCCATCGGATTCTGGAAATTCAGAGCCTGTCTTTTAGGCTTGCATTAGGTATCACCATGCCACAATTGAGCTGCCGCTTGGGTAGCAATCCGCAACATTTGGCAATTATTCCATCTTTATGATGGTTCTACTGTTGGAGATTTTGTTAAGATCCTTCGCCTAAGAGACTAGGTTGATGAGTTGACGGAATCCTGGTGCTTCTGGAAAGCTGGTGAGATTCTTAGCACTTGTGAAAGAAAATAAAAAGAACGCTGAAGAATTATATATATTTGATCATGGATTTCAGTGATCATATGTGCTACTTAATCACAGCCACGTCCAGTATGAGCAACTGCATTTTCCCTTCTTTATAACAATTGTAATATTCTTCTCGCATTAGTCTTGCTGATCTCAAATTATGTGCTTGAACTCATGAACTATTTTACTTCAACAGGTATATTAGCAGTAATGGATTTAGTGGTCCAATTCCTCCAACATTTACTCGACTGGTGAACTTGGAAACCTTGTATCTCTCTCTCTCTCTCTCTCTCTCTCTCTCTCTCTCTCTCTCTCTCTCTCTTGAATTCAGTCATGCTAAATATAGATTTCTTACATCACAAGTGTGTTTTGATATAGTTGGGGCTCTGATAATGAGCTCAATGGCACAATACCGGACTTCATAGGGAACTGGACGAAGCTTAAAGCTCTGTAAGTTAATGAGATTTGCACTTTCATCTCTCAGTTAGTCTTTCGTCTATGTCACTGAAGTGGCCGTACCACTTCTATATCACTCAATGGTTCATCTTATTCTCTTTAATGTTGTGGCAGAGTTATCTAACTATTGAATCATAATTAGGAGAGATGTTGCAACACGGTCCAGAATAAGGCCAGAGACAAGCCCAATGACCAATATAAATTGCTAAAGTAAATTTCATCATTTTCTTGCATGATTTTAAGTAATAAATGCCTATGCAGGAGGTTTCAAGGGAATAATTTTAATGGTCCAATACCAGAAAGTCTTTCTAAATTGACATCTCTAACTGATCTGTAAGTACTCACATTTCTATGTCATCTCTAAGTCAACTATATATATGTAAATATATACATATATATACATGCATACATGTAGTCCATTCTTTTTATCTGATTTGTCTGTCCATTGACTACATAGGCGAATTGGTGACATTAAGAATGGGACCTCATCAATGGAATTTATCAGGAACATGAAGAACTTAACCATCTTGTAAGTAATCATTGACCAATCTCTATATACAAATTATCAGTTTACTTTTATTGTTGCTACTGATATTGCCGTGGTACAACTATTATGCAGAGTGTTGAGAAATAGTAGGATTTCGGGTTCAATTCCATCCAACATTGGAGAGTTTCAATACTTAAAGATTATGTAAGTTGTTTACTATCTCTTGAAGTATTATTATTGTTGTTGTTGTTATTTCTTTCCAATGTTTCAACTCTAGCATGGTTAGGCCAGGTCGTCATTGTAAACCATCAACATACCTGGTGGTAAAAGGTTGTAAACTATTGCAAACTATCAACATACCTGGCAGTAAAGGTTGTAAATTATAGAAACATGGCTGTTTTATGTACAGTTGATCTGAATAGTCCTAGAATAGGTCAACCGGCCTAAAAATCAGACCCAAATGCATTGGACCCAGAAACCTATGACACACTCTCTGGTAGTTTGCAACTTATGTCCAGTGATATCACATTGGGCTATTTGTTTTTCATAGTTACAGTTACATTATTCTTGTGTTCAAATTCAGAGATTTCAGTTTCAACAATTTAACGGGTGAAATTCCAAGTTCTCTCTTCACTTTGAGCTCGCTTGCTTTTTTGTAAGAGCCATAGACCCTTTTGTTCAAGCCATCTTGACGTTTGCAAAATTCATTATCTAACTGAAATTTTGATAATGCACATCTATTTTGCTTTTGATGGTTTTTATCTACAGATTTCTTGGAAACAATAACTTTTCCGGTGGCCTGCCCGCTAATAAAAGCTCATCGCTCAACACAATGTATGTTGTTCTAACCCATTTTCATCAAATTGGTCACTCAAATTGCATTTTCTTGTTTGGCTGTGTTTCATACATAACGAATTATAATGCGTAATTTGCTTTATGTAGTGTACATGGCTAAAGCAAGGTAAGTATAATGTTGCATTTCATTGAGTGCCGGTGGTCCATAATTCAATCACGTTGATTGTTCTTCCAATATTAATTGTTTCCTCTCAATTTATGGATAACTCCTTGTATGGATGTTTGTGCAAATAAAATGTCATCATTTTCCTTACATGAAGAAAACATTACAATTCAATTTGATATTTCAAGTGAATGCGACTTAAAATTTTCCGTGGTTGCATCTATTTCCCATCCTTTTTCTTTTCATGTCTTAATATAGATTCAGTATGAATAGATATTATTGTTTGATCAAATCTATCTTGTTTCCCTTCTAAAAATTACAACAGTAAATTTTATTTTCATCCTTCCTACATGTGAAAAGAGTTTGGTGCCTCATAGCTCAAATGTGTTGTCTGGTTTGGCACTAATCTTGTTTCTTGACTTGCATTAGATGTATACTGATGGTTTCTTCTTCTATTTTTTCGTGATTTTATGTTTTATTCACAGAGATTTGTCATACAATCAACTATCTGGAAGCTTTCCTGTATGGACCAGAGAAAGCTTACAGCTGTACGTCTGAAAGAATACCAAAGCTCGTCGTTTACATTTTTTTTCTCCACTCAATGCATGAACTTATAGCCATGATGAACTGAATAAAACTAGGGTTTGATTCATTGGGTCTTGAGTCAAATCAGTACCCACTCTGATTTTGAGCAACTTTCAGTGTTGAGCTGGATTAGTCCTAGCAAATCTTAGACACAAAAGCAGGCTCATCAAAGTTATAAAACTATGCTTAAGACTGAATGGATTTACTACTGAACTGAATGACAACAATTATTTTTATAGAGGAGAAACCACTAAATTGTGGTCAATCTAGCAACCAGCATGCGACATTAGTTATCTGGCGAGTTCCTCTCTCTCAAGACCAAACATGGAAGTAGATTAAATGCATTTTAGGTGACTCAATATTGACATCGAAGAATGATGGGTTTAAATTTGTGATCTAATTGTTAGTTTGATGAACTAGTAATTTCATGCAATTTGATCCAACAACCTGTAAGGATAAAAAGGACAATGGACATATATTCGTTCCTCATGGTTCAGATGATGCATGGTTTTGAATTAGTTTAAGATCTCTTATCACTCCATTGAATCATTGCAAGATGATAAATAGACTAATCTCTGCAGATGCTGACCATATGACTATTTTTAATTCAGGAACTTGGTTGCTAACAACTTCGTCATTG